>CATIWQ010354871.1:0-18101 GCA_949673415.1 Euphorbia schlechtendalii
TGTATGTCTCTTTCTTTCTTTATATATTTAGTCTTATTTAATAATTGCATAAATCTTATCTTACTGATTCTTAAAGTCAAATTATTATAATAAACTTTTTTTAATAAAAATTTATTGTATAATTGTAGTCTTATATTATTAAAAAATTTAATTAAAAACTAAGTTTGGGATTTTTAGAAAAACTTATTGAAAACTCTCAACCTGGAAATACTCGCACAGGACTATAAATAACGTGAGACAAGCTATCTAAACAAAAGTTTAAGATTATTCTAACTGCTTAAGTAAAGAATTTTAAATTTCCTGATAATCCTTAATTGGATTTTTTGATAGGGAATTTAAATTTCAACCTTTTACTTTCCTTTGTAAAATCCTTTAAATAATTTAAATAGTTTATTCTTTCAGGTTTTAAAATTCGCTTTCATCTTCCAGAATAAACTTTGATAAAATTTTAATTTCTTTTTATCATTCTAATGAAACTCATCCAACTGATACTTAAATCGAGACTTACTTCTCAACTGCCCTATTTCCTAAGGCCTGTTGTTTAATTTTGAAATTAAATTGAATCAAAATATATATAGGTGTAAGTTATGGTGTTTTTGTTTTTAATAAAATAAATCTTACTTTATCTTTTATCATTATTTGATCAATCTTCACATCATTGATCTAACGACGATAAAAGTTAAAAAAAATTACAAACTTTGTTTTTGATAAAATAACCATTTATCTATCGTGGTAAAATTAAATAGATTTTATAAATACAAAAAATATTCAATAAACTTGTAATAGATAAATGATTTGAATAGACAGTGAAAAAAAATATTTCTACTGAAATTTGGAAATCTTATCTAAAAACGTTAGATAAAAAATAAAAATCATATATAAATATTTGATAAGATTATGTGTCAAGTAATTATATTTTAATTAAAATATAAAATCTGAAATTTGAGGATTGAAATTTGCAAATTCTGTGCCCAGTCGCTCGACTCATTTTTATCAGAAGCAGCGTTAAAACCCTAACCCACTTTCACTTGTTAGTTTCTGTCTCTGATCAGCTCCGACGATAATCGCACCATCTAAGGATGAGCCGATACGACAGCCGCTCCGGCGACCCCTCTTCTTATCGTGACCGGAGAAGGTAACGAATATATCTAATCTTACTAATTACACTTTATGAGGGTTGGGAGCTTCTGTTTGCTTCAATTTATTGTAGTTCATGATTGTTCTCTGTTGCTGTCTTGAATTGTTACCTGTGTTACATTTTGTGACCCATGAATTTAATGGTATTGAGTTTTGAATAGTGCTCTGTTTATCGGTTATGAAATGTTGATTCTAAATGTAGCATCAGGTTTTTAATCGTAGATTGGACATCTAGTTCATTGACTGCGTTGCAAGCTTCTAACTACTTGCAATCTTTTTGCACTTTCCTGATTTTTTTTAAATTAGTTATTGTTTGATTTTCTCTGGAATTTGTTATACACAGCCTTTTAGAGTGATTTCAGAATATTTTGATCATACACGTGCTTTATATCTATGAGTTTTTGTGTCTTTAGTGATTCAGGGATTGGTGGGGCTGCAGCCTATGGTGGCTCTGGTCGGTCCTCATCTGAGAGGCGGGATTATGAACGTGCTGGCTCACCAAAGAAATCTGATTTGGATGGATTGACTCCATTTGAGAAGAATTTCTATGTAGAGTCTCCATCTGTGGCTGCAATGACAGAGAAGGAGGTTGAAGATTATAGACAGCGCAGAGAAATTACTGTGGAGGGCCGTGATGTTCCTAAACCTGTCAAAACTTTTCGTGATGTTGGATTTCCAGGTGGTGTATAAATTTCGAGAATGCTACTTTTTCTGATTTGCATAGCTATTATTTAAGTTTTATTTAAATATGTACCCTCTTTCCTGATTGAAAATAAATATTTACCATAGTGCTGAAAAAGGAATTTGAGTTGCTCTGTGTGATACATATGTTATATAGCTTATATACAACTTAACTGGAGACTTCTCTTATCAGAGTTCTTGCATTCATCTAGATGTTTCTTGTAAATTCCAGACTTTGATTTATTAAGAATAATTGGAGATAGGACTGGGCTCCTTCATGACTAGGCACATTAAAAGTAGATTTGGATCTTGGATGTATGATCTAGAAACCAACCCAAATGAACCAAGACAGCACACATTATTAACTTAATTTCTAGAATCAAGCTTTAAAAGGTTCTAATTTATTTGCTATCTCTCTGGAAGTGGCAACCAGGTTCGTTAGGCGGTGGTAGACTCTCAATCCAACGGCGCTTAAATAGGTGGAAAAGGAGTTGAAATCTGTTCTATGCAAACATAAGTACATGACTTAGAAGAAGAGTGCTTTTCATTTTTCACTTCTATATATTATGATTCATATGTTTGGAATTTGGAATAAGATATTCTGTTTTTAGTGTTGAACTTGTGGATATCTAATCTGTATATCAAATTCATAATATTGGTTGAAAGCAAACAGCCTCTAGGCTTACATCTTATAGGCAATTGTAAAACATTCTTGGGGTGCATTTCACTGCTATATCCTGTGAAAGATGTTTTCACTTGAGATGTACTCTATCGACTGTGGGCAATTAATCACACGGCTGCTTGTTGCTTTTCCTTCAGATTATGTATTGCAAGAAATAACAAAAGCTGGCTTTGTTGAACCTACACCTATACAAGCTCAAGGGTGGCCAATGGCTTTGAAGGGCCGTGATCTCATTGGTATTGCTGAAACAGGATCAGGGAAGACACTAGCATACTTGTTGCCCGCAATTGTTCATGTAAATGCTCAGCCAATTTTAGGTAATTTCTAATCAAATAGTTTCTGAAGCTCAGATATTGAAGCATTTTATGCTTTTGATCATCGTCTGAAGATAAGTTATAATGTTCTTTCTTTCCTTTTTCATCCAGTTCCTGGGGATGGTCCAATTGTTTTAGTTTTAGCTCCAACGCGTGAACTGGCTGTTCAAATTCAACAAGAAGCTGCAAAATTTGGTGCTTCATCAAGAATTAAAAATACATGCATATATGGTGGGGTTCCTAAGGGACCTCAGGTCCGCGATCTACAGAAAGGTAGGTGGCGCGCAAGGTTTGAGACGACATTGCTTCTATACTGTATTCTGACTTTCATGAACTGGCTATCCTGTTATACATGGTAATTGAGTTTGACATGGCTTTGCTGTTGTTTTAAGTCAGTAGTTGGTGTAATATTAATGAATTTAATAGTCATTATTTCATCACCTCTATTACCTTCGCAGGTGTTGAAATTGTTATTGCTACACCTGGAAGGTTGATTGATATGATGGAATCACATCATACGAATTTGCGGAGGGTCACTTACCTGGTTTTGGATGAGGCAGACAGGATGCTGGACATGGGGTTTGAGCCTCAGATGCGAAAAATTATTTCTCAGGTCCACTTTTCTTAATGTGTCATATTGCTTGATTGAAAAAACAATTCAGCTATTTAATGAAATCGTGATGTGATATTGTGTTTAGATTACTTGTGTCATTTGTTTAGGCGCGTTAACTTCTTAAGTATGTGCTATATGGTTAGTATGTTACTCCTGTTACCATGTTTCATTTCTGATTTAGTTTAAATTATGTGTACCATCAACCTTCGAGACTTTAGGTAGAAGCTTTTAGCAAGTTTCCTATTTACATTAAAGAAATGAAATACATGACTACAGTTGGACTTTTAGTTCCCAAATGTACTATAGTGTGGCGTCACTACAACTCTGTCCTCGAGTGAGTGCTTATGACAATTGACAATGTATGAATACTTAAGTTTATTTTGTTAAGAACCCCTATGCCACTCCTTCCCCTTTCTCTCATCCATGTGAGCATCTTCTTTTCATATAATTCATCTTGTTTTGGATTTCTGAGGTGCATTGTGCACATATAAGGAGTTTTTAGCATTGGTCTAAATTCATCTGATTTATTGTATTGAAATGAGTCACACTAACAGGACAATAATCAAATTAAATTTGCAGCTGTTGTCACTAATAGCTTATCAAATAGCACATATTAGTTGTTTCTTGCTTCATTTTCTTTTTTCCTTTTCTGAGCAGATTCGACCTGATCGTCAAACTTTGTACTGGAGTGCTACGTGGCCTAAAGAGGTTGAACAATTGTCAAAGCAATTTCTTTACAACCCTTACAAAGTAAGCCTGCTGGATAATATTTTGGGCTACTATTTCAATATTATGATATTTTGTGCCAGTGTGGATTTTATGATTGTGGTTCATGGAATTACCGTAACATTCTCCTCTTGATTTTGGATACTTGAGCTTAATTGGTTTATTTGTTATATTTTTTTATCTTATTTTCTTTTTTTTTTTTAATTTTGGTTGAAAGAGTGTAGCATATTGTTTGTGGTTTTGATCAAAACCATGCAGGTGGTAATTGGGTCTGCTGATCTGAAAGCTAATCATGCTATACGCCAACATGTTGACATCGTTTCTGAGAATCAGAAATACAACAAGTATGATGCCTCTTCCACCTCTCTTTCCCTGATTTTAGCTGTGATATTTGCCTAACCTATTTGTTGTTATAGGTTGGTGAAGTTACTGGAGGATATTATGGATGGCAGCCGCATCCTGATTTTCATGGATACCAAGAAAGGTTGTGACCAGATCACTCGGCAGCTTCGCATGGATGGTTGGCCTGCACTATCAATTCATGGTGACAAGAGCCAAGCTGAAAGGGATTGGGTCCTTTCAGAATTCAAAGCAGGCAAAAGTCCTATAATGACTGCAACTGATGTTGCTGCTCGTGGATTAGGTATATATGAATTTTTTACTTTACATATTAGTTATTTTTAGTCGTATAATATGGTATGAATCATATGCATAAAATGTGGCATATTTTTTTTTTGTGAACTGTTGGCTCTTGTTCCCAAGCCCCGATGCTACTTGGCTTTGTTTCTATTTTGCATCAGTCCCACCATTGCATGCTTCACCATCTCATCATTGAATATGTGTTTAAAATGATGGGTAGAAAAATGTGTGGTCTCTATCTGCATTTGAAATTTGGTGAAGTTATTGGGTCTCTATTCAGCGACTTCTAGACATCTGACCTCTTTCTGGTCTGATGGTCAGATGTGAAAGATGTAAAATATGTGATAAATTACGACTTTCCTGGATCCCTGGAGGATTATGTTCACCGCATTGGTAGAACAGGAAGGGCTGGAGCAAAAGGAACAGCCTACACTTTCTTTACAGCTTCGAATGCCAGATTTGCAAAGGAGCTTATATCCATACTAGAGGAAGCTGGGCAAAAGGTTAGTCCAGAATTGGCTGCAATGGGCCGTGGCGCACCCCCTCCTCCATCAGGTCTGTTTGACAAACTTGCGATTTTTATCTACCTTTTCTTCTCGTTCTTTTATTTTAGAGACAAGCAGGTTGGGTTGGGGTAGCTACAACCAAACCGGAAAGTCTGAACTTGTAACTGTAAAGCATAAAATGGCCGTTTGCAAAAATCATTATCGTTTTCTTTTTTAGTTCATAGGCTATTTCGGGTTGAGTTTCTACCGTGGTCCTGGAGATGTTCATTTTATACTCAATAACCTAATAAACTGAGTTCTGCTCTAACTTCCTAATGGTCTCTGTAAAAAATTGGAAGGAGTTTAGACTTGAGTTAATAGCTGGTTTGCACTTACAAACAGGGATTGTGTTTTTCAGGTTTAGGAGGTTTTCGAGATCGCGGGAGGGGCTATGGCGGTGGCCGCTCATGGAATTAGTGATGATCATTTTTACAATAACTTGTACAACTAAAATTTAGAGATATGGAGATCAACTTTGTGCTCTTTATTCTATGGTTACTTGTAGGACTGGTTAGCTATATGTATGATTAACAGTATTGGATTGTAAACCATGTTGACAATATTGTTGAAATTTTCTTGTTAGTCATGGACAGCAGCCAAGATATACATGACAATTCAACGTGATCAGCAATCCTATAAATAAAACCCAAATTATTCATAAAGAAGAAAAACAAATCCAGTAGAGCTTTTATTCGAAAAAAATGGAAAGAAAACAAATCCAATAAAGCATTTACTCGAAAAAAATGAAAAGAAATACTACTATACATTATGTTGGCGTCTTCATGATATTTTTGGTATTGATTCATCTTCAGTTGACTTTTTAGTTCTAGTTATAATTTACATTTGTATTGCAGTAGTTCGAGGACATGGTTTAGTGATAGAGACTAGTCCATTTTTGAACATTTATTAGGGATTGGAGGAATTCCTTAAACATCCACTAAAGATCAGATGATGTGTATAAAGCAATCTTAAATTTGTTGCCTGTGCGAATTTGTTTCCAGACACCATTGATGGCAGCGATGAAGATACGATTTTGTTGCCTTTTATATTCAACGGTAATGGCTTGCACATAATTTTAGCTTTCTTTTTTTTTTCCTTTATAATTTTGTAAATTAATAATTTTATATATTGTTATATGACGTAATAATCTGTTACTATAACTATATACTAATCTTTTCTAATGGTAAGATAAGGTTTCTTTTTTTCTGCATTTTTTATTGGTTAATTATGTCTGACTTATATATAATGTTTGTATCAGGTAACTTCAAAAGTCTTGTTAGGGATGAATTTGCTATTACTGATAATTAGGAGACAATTAGCAAATATATCAATTTGTTATCTTGATTAGCTAAGATCGGGTACAAGTTGCCAAGGTGAAGTTGGAGGTGTTTTTAGCTTAATAGTTGCTTCCTCTTGTATCATGTATCGGTCAATTATTTTACGTATAAATTTTGAATTTTGTTTAATAATGGACAATGGTAATTCGTTGTCTTCTTTTTACACTTACTGTTCCCATAATTACATATGCGGTCTAATGACACATAAGCTATGTTATTAATAGAATATATAAGGGTAGTTTATATATATAAAAGAAAAGTAAAAAAAACAAATACCTGTGAGTTAGACTTTTTTCCTATTCATTTTTTTCTTTCCTTCTTCTCTCTCGATGAGCTTGATAGCTACTGGTACTTTTTCTGTATTTGTTCATGGTTAATCCACATCTTCTTGTTTCTTAATTTCGATCACTACTATGCTCATGGTATCAGAGCGATTTGGAATGCTTCCGCGTGCTTAAAGAAGAGTTTATCGGTTTATAATTCTTCCTGTTCAAGGCGATCTAGGGATTATTGGCGAATCTTGGAGTTTCTTTGATAATGGCAAGAAATCAGGCGAAAATAGACAAGAACAGCCCGTTTTTCCTTCATCCAGGTGAGAATCCCTCGCTAGTTTTGGTTACGCCTCTTTTAGACAAGAATAACTATCATTCTTGGGCTAAGTCAATGAAAATGGCACTTATCTTTAAGAATAAGTTTGAGTTTGTGGACGAAACTTTGGAAAAACCTAGTTCTAGCGATTCTTTGTTTTCTTCTTGGAGGAGGTGTAATAGTATGGTTTTATCTTGGATTATAAGGTCTTTAAGTCCTTCGATAGCTCAAAGTGTAATGAATTTTCAGCCTGTTTCTGTTTTATGGAAAAGTTTGAAGGAGAGGTTCTGTCAATCGAATGTTTATAGACTAGCTGATCTCTAGGGAGAAATCTTTACGTTTCACAAGGATCTAAGTCTATAACAGAGTATTTTGCATTTTTACAGATATCTGTTTTTTTACTTTTCTTTTATATATATAAACTACCCTTATATATTCTATTAATAACATAGGGTAGTAATGATTAGAAATAAAGGAGAAGCTTCTCAGGTAGTTAAGGATTTTGTAAGAATGGTCAAAACTCAGTTTCAGAAAAATATTAAAACTGTTAGGTCAGACAATGGAGTTGAGTTTAATTTAGGAAGTTTCTATAGAGAAAATGGAATTATTCATCAAAGATCATGCATTGAAACTCCTCAACAAAATGGAATTGTTGAGAGAAAACATCAGCACATAATGAATGTTGCTAGGTCTTTAAAATTTCAAAGCAAATTACCAAAGTCTTTTTGGAACTTTTTTGTTGGGCATGCTGTCTATATCATAAATAGACTTCCAACTCCTACTTTGAAAAATAGGAGTCCTTTTGAGATTTTATATAATAAAGTCCCTGATTATAGTATCCTAACACTTTTTGGTTGCTTATGTTTTTATAGCAATTTACTTAGAAACAGGACTAAATTAGATCCCAGTGGAAGTAAAGGGATATTTTTAGGCTATGTTCAAGGAGTAAAAGGCTATAGGGTATTTGATTTGGAAAACCAAACGATTACGGTCACTAGGAATATTGAGTTTTATGAATACCTCTTTCCATATGTTGATAAGAATGCAGGGGATATAGATGAAACTCCTGTTGTGGTGATGAATGAAGATTCTGCTGGTATAGCAAGCAAAGACACTACAGCAGGAAAAAAGAGGCAGCACAATCAACCAAAGTACCTACAAGATTATCACTATTATCTGTCATAAGACAGAAATGCGGAAAAATATGAAGGTACAAAATTTCATCCATTGTCATTTGTTTTATCTTATAATAGATTGAGTGAAAAATAAAAGAATTACTCTTTTGCTATTAGTGTTGAATGTGAACCTAAGAGTTATAAAACAGCATAGAATGACATTAATTGGTAGAAGGCCATGCAAGCTGAAATAGATGCATTAAATTTAAACAAAACTTGGGAAATAATGACTTTGCCACCTGGAAAGACTCCTATAGGCTATAAGTGGGTATATAAAATAAAAAGAAAAAGTGATGGTAGCATTGAGAGATATAAAGCAAGATTGGTAGCTAAAGGTTATACCCAACAAGCAGGAATAGACTATATGGAAACTTTTTCTCTAGTAGCAAAGATAAGTACAGTTAGAGTAGTTTTAGCCTTAGCTGCCAAAAATAATTGGCTTTTAGAACAATTGGATATTAATAATGCGTTTTTGTATGGAAATCTTGATGACGAGATTTACATGGAATTACCACAAGGCATTAAATCTGATGTTCCTAAGGCAGTTTGTAGGTTAACAAAGTCTTTTTATGGCCTTAAACAGGCCAGCAGACAATGGAATTCCACTTTAACCTCTTCTTTAATAAAAACAGGATTCATTCAGTCAAAAGCTGATCCATCACTGTTTTTTAAACAAAATAACAATGTTTTTATTGCTTTTTTGTCTATGTTGATGATGTTATATTAGCTAGTAATAATAAAAAAGCCATTGATGAAACCAAATTCTAATTACATAACTGTTTTAGCATCAAAGACCTAGGCAAATTAAAGTTTATTCTAGGAATAGAGGTTATGAGATCAAAGGTAGGGATATTAATATATCAAAGGAAATATGTTTTGGATTTGTTAGCAGAATATGATTACTTAGACTGTAAGTCTTGTACAACTCCAATGAGTATGGAACAAATAGACCATTCTAAGTTTCCAATCATTGCTAACAACACTCATTACAGAAAATTGATAGGTAAACTCTTGTATTTAACAAATACAAGACCAGATATTACCTTTGCTGTTCAACAGCTTTCCCAAAACCTTGAAACACCTAGAGAAAGTCACCTCAAAGCTGTTAACAGAATATTAAGATACCTAAAAGGCAAGCCTGCCCAAGTTATATTTTTCTCTTGTAATGCAGACACACAGATTCAGGCATACAGCGATGCAGACTGGGGTAATTGCAAAGAGACCAGGCGATCTATCACAGGCTTTTGCATCTTTCTGGGCAATTCATTTATAAGCTGGAAATCAAAAAAGCAAGGAACTATTAGTAGAAGTTCAACTGAGGCAGAATATCGAGCAATGGCAAGTACTGCAGCAGAAGTCCAACGGATTCTTTATCTTCTAAAGGATTTAAAACAGGATCACAAGAAGCCTGCTGTCATGTTCTGTGACAATATCTCTGCAATACATATTGCCAATAAAAACCCAGTTTTCCATGAGAGAACGAAGCATCTAGAAATAGATTGCCATTTCATCAGATCTAAAGTACAAGACAACATTATTCAGTTAGTGCCTGTAAGAACTAAAGAGCAGCTAGCTGATTCATTTACAAAGTCTTTGCATTCACCAGCACATAAACAAGAAGTCAACAAGTTTGGACTGTTAAACATTCATGATGTTGGTCTTGCGGGGGATAATGACACATAAGCTATGTTATTAATAGAACATATAAGGGTAGTTTATATATATAAAAGAAAAGTAAAAAAAAAAACAGATATCTGTAAGTTAGACTTTTTTCCTATTCATCTTTTTCTTTCCTTCTTCTCTCTCGATGAGCTTGATAGCTCCTGATACTTTTTCTGTATTTGTTCATGGTTAATCCACATCTTCTTGTTTCTTAATTTCGATCACTACTGTGCTCACGGTCTTTAATAGCAGAAAAGAAAAAGTTTGGATTGATTATTAACTATCTACCGTTTGATTAATGGTAATCCAACAATGCAAGAGGGAACATGACAAAATGTGTTACACTTTAGTGTGAGGACATAACATTACCGATAAATTTAATTGTATTTTTGTAATCTTATAACTTACTATTTTCTATGTTTTTTCAATCTAAAGTTGAAATATTTATTATACATCCATAATCTAGAAAAATTGTGTTCTCGTAATTTATTACATTGTCTTTATTTAGTCATATTTTGTTCATTGTTTCAAAATAGTATATTTACTCCATAGTTGATTTATTCAATAGATGATCAGTGTCATGAACTAAAATCACCCCAACATTCTTTCCCCGTCCCCTATGTCAAACCGTCACCTAGAATCCTAATCAGCTAATCCCTTATAACATGAAATTAAATGAAATTAAATTGCTTCACAAATAAGATTTTAAATGCATCCCTAAAATTTAGATTCAGACTATGATAACTTTGTTTTTAATAAAGTAAACTATACTTTGTCTCTTATCATCATTGGATCATTCATCACATCATTAATCCAATGATAGTAACAACCAAAGTAATGGAGACTTTGTTAAAGATAAAATCAATATAAAATTTACCTAAAACTTAATCAAAATTTATTTAGTTCAAGCAAAACACTAAAATAATAAAACAATGATGTTTTTTTAAAAAAATTAAATGATAAACAAATTTATTAGTTATTATTTCTTAAGTGAATTGAATCCCCAAATACAAATACATAACTCTAAGAAATTAATCATGATTCAGTTTTGAAAAAAGTATTTTATAATCAAAAGAAAAATGACGATATTAATTTGACGTCATTAATGTATAATATACTTAATAAAATACCGTATAAAATTGGCGAGGGAGGAAAACGCCTCCAGCGTGGGCATCTCTGGTTGAAATTCAACGCTGACTCATATGCAGGCATTGAGCGTTTGAAACTTAGGATCCGTTTTTCTAACTGAAATTGAATTTATTGAAACTGAACTGAACTATATTATATTTAACATGTTGAAACTGAACTGAAATTGAACATACTGAAACTGAAATGAAACTGAACATACTGAAAATGAATTGAAACTAATTATTCTGAAACTGAAAATACTGAAATTTAAAACAACATTACCTTGTAACTTTATATTATTATATTTTTATTTCATTAATTTTATTATGATATTTTGTTGAATCCTTAACTTTTTTTAGTATTAACAAAAAAACACTTTGTAATATTATTTTAGGACAAATGTAGTTTAATTAAAAAGACTACAAAATGAAAAAAGTAATTAAGTTATTAGTGCGGAATTCTATTGTACAATAAATTTGGGAGATGAACCAAAGCAATATCCAACATGTCGATGGGGATAGTGAAAATGACAACATGAATGTAGAATGAATTAGACAATTAACCTAACCATGAATTATAATATTGTAATATTTTTCAATTATATTGTAATGGATATGCATTTTAATACTTTATAATTTAATTACTTTATCTATTTATTTGTTATCAAATAAAGTTATTCGTTATTAATGATAATAAATAATCAAATTTTAATATATTATTAATTATATTGTTAAATAATTTTTATTACTTATTATTTATTTTATTTATGGTTTATATTTTTGTTTTATTTTCTCATTCTAATAATATATATATTTATAATTACTTTAATTATATTTACAATAATATATAAACTAAAACTGAACTGAAATTTAACTGAAATCAAAATCAAAATCAAACTGAAACTGAACTGAACTGAACTGAATGCGCTTTTGAATAAGTTGAAAAGAAAAGAATCTTAACCTAACGTCTTTCTCCTCCTCTAACGTTGCCTGTAAAACCTACCTCCCCTTTCATTTTTCACTTTATAAATGCGGTGTGAAAATTTCGACGATGATTGACGGAGTTTCTTGCAATACGACATTTTTTTTTATCGGAACCACTGCAAGTTTCTCCTTTCTGTTTGCTTTATTAGAATCAGATTCTTGATTTCTGTTTGTTTGTTGCAGCCAGGGTTAAGATGATTAAGATCGACATCCATGTTAAGTTTTATGATATGGTTTCGTTTTTTGGTTATTGGGTCTGTTACTGTGGTTTGAATTGGGGTTTTAATTTTTAATCGGGTTTGTTTGGTTGCATGAGTTGCGCTTCAGTGGAACGGAATTGAACAATTTCTTTTATTCTAATATGGTAATCCTTGTTGTCGATGAATTTCCTCGGATCTGTACGACGATCAATGGTGTTCCATTCTCCTCCTGATAATCAAGACAACTCTACCCATTCTTAAACTGGTCATGGTTTATATGGGCATGAATCTTGGCACCAGTGAACTTTTAACAGTTAAGCATGTACTTTTACTCTCTTCACCATATCCTTTATTTTTTTATGCATTCCATCCAGTTTCGAATATCTTTTAATTTAGGGTTAAATTGTGCTTATCAAAGTTAATTGTGTGTTCTGGGTGTGTTCTTAGCCGGTTCTATTTTGGGGGTTTTGCAAAATGTGTGTTTGAGGGTTTAATCTTAGCCCTTTTTGGATATGAAAATCCCGAGCTTGTTGATTTATAATTGTTTTGTCCTCTTTTAAACACTGAATTGATCAAGTCAGGGTCTGCAATTGCACTTGTGTTGTCAGTTATGATGGTTTTAGTGGCCCAGCTCGGCCCAAACCATATAAAAAATTTGTCAGGTTTAGGCGGGGCCCAGCTCTTTAGAAATAACTAATATACAAGCCCGATTTACGGGCCTACAAACTTGAAAGCATATTTTGCTATTTATTTAAAAAAAAAAAAAAAAAAAAAATTGTTTCGCAAAATTTTTTTTTAAAAAATAATTATATTTAAACTATAATGTAAATATATAAATTAAATTAACATTTATATTCTTTAAGAAAAACTAAAGCAAAGGGTGTATTACTTCGAAATCATATATATAATTTGACATTTATATATTATTTGTTATATATATTTAGAATTTTTTTTATGGGTTGGATTTGGATTTTAATATTAAAATCAAACCCATCCCATATGTTGATCAGGCTAAGACAAGTTTGGAACGGGCCAGATGTTTATCTTATTTTCTTATCCAAACCCAACCCATTTAAATCGGGCTATGCTGGTCAACAGGTTGGTGCCCAGCTTTAACAAAATAAATTTCCAAATTCTGTGGACTTGGGCTGGGCGAGTTCCAAGCCTATATCTAATGTTGGGCTGGTGGAAGGAAATTTGTGGAGAGGGAAAGTTTTGCTATGTGGGTAGACCTAGGTTTCGGCCCAGCCCATACAATTGCTGCTTAGGATATTTAAGTGACGGTCACTTTCACTTTGTTAATTAAGCTCTAATTTTTGGATCGAGGAGAAAGAAGAAGGGAGATTGTGGGTTTTACCTCATATGAGATTTTACTTTAATGAAATACCCATTTTGAAATATTTTTAATTATTTACCCATGTTTATTATATTTTTTGATAAAATATCCTTTCATTAAATTATCAATACCTATTTAAGTGTTTTAATTACAACCGAATCTTCCATTTTAATTAACGTTTATTATGACAGTTTTTTATTTTATAAGATTCTTCCTCATCTGCAAAGATTTGTTCTTCCCATCTTGAATTCGCATTAGTTTCTTTCTCCTTTATTCTCTGATTTTTATTCTTTTTATGTTCATCAGCAAAGATTGTTCTTCTCATCTTGAATTCACGTTGTTCTGATTGTTTCTTTCTCGTTCGTTCTTTGTTTTTTTTTTATTTTTTTCACGTTCATCAGCAAAGATTGTTCTTCCCATCTTTAAATCACGGCTTTTGCATCTTCTTGTTCTCTATTTCTTCCTTTCAAATTGTCATTAATCTCTAATGGAAGAAATTGATATTCTTATATATCGTGATGGTTACTAGACTCCCGAGAAGGATTTCGTTGATTCATTGTTATCCAAAAAAACCAGAGTTTCAGAGAATTGCAGTCTGTTATTTTTGACATTTTGATGTTAGATCCATTGAGACTTAATTTATCGATTTGAAAATTGACGATGGCATGTCATTATGATTTTAATTACATTCACGATTTTGCATTGATGATCCAATGCATATCCACTTTTTACAACTTTAATGATGAACGAATCTGTGCAACTTGCTGGTACGTGTTTTTCAAACAAAAGTTTTTTTATTTTACCTTTAAATTAAGAAAATAATCGAATGGTTTTATGCATTCTGTTATATGGTTCTTTTTTGTTTGAATGGTTTTGCGCTTAGAATGTGTATGGTTTATCACATGTATGTATAGTTAGTAATTCGATTGTGTACAAATATTATAATACATTTTTAACCGTTCATGCTTGTTTTCATTATGTACGGTGTATAGTTTATACACATTCATTCAGTAGTATACTAGTTATTTCATAAATCAAAATTTGAATGGTTTTTGCGCATAGGATGTGTACGGTTTCTCACTTTTATGTATAAGTAGCAATTCTAATGTGTCCAAACATTATAATACATTTCTAATTGTTGTTACTTTTTTGTAGTTGTTGATGGACCATATTGTACCAATGTATACGTGGAGATTGATAATGTTTTAAAGCATAATAAAGACAATATTGAAGGGGTAGACGTACAAAGTAGGATGTTAAACAACATTTTTCTTGTATCATTTTCTTATTTATCTTGTTATTAATTTTGATTTTTGAATGTTTTTGATTATTTTTTTTGTCTTATATTATTTTTATTCATTGTATAATATTTCACTTTTCTTGGTAATTACTTTTATGGTAATATTTAACTATATGATGATTATACCATTAACAAAATGATGATTAAACCATTAACCAAATATTTAACGATGTAATGATTATACCATTAACGATATGATGTTTCACTTGTGTATAGTTCGTTTTGATGTGTATGAGTTTGGCTACTGTTGTATGATTTTAAATGCATAATGTGTATAGTTCATTTTGATGTGTATAAGTTTTGCTACTATTGTATGGTTGTAATTGCATAATATGTATGGTTCATTTTGATATGTATGGGTTTTGTTACTGTATGGTTTGAAATTGCATAATGTGTATAGTTTATATATGTTGATATGGATTTGGACACTATTGTATGGTTGTAATTGTATAATGTGTTTAGTTCATTTTGAAAATGTGTATGAATTTGGCTATTGTTGTATGGTTATGTTTGTATAATTTTTATAGTAATTTTTTTGTTTCTTGGCTAAATGTACTAGTTAAATGTAAAATAGTAGAAGAATGCACATACATGCACCTAACAAAAATCTTAAAAATTAAGATTAACAATCATATTCGAAAATTCTAAAAAAATAATATCAGTTCAATGTGTAACATTAGTTCAATTTAGGATTATCAATCAATTCTCTCAATCTTTATTGCTAGCTTCATTATTGTCGGATTTTTCTTTCCCATGGCAATACAAATTGAAGGCGAGTCTTGCCCTGTGAAGCTGAACATCGAGCTCACTTGGAATCGGTCGCTACTCTATTAGATATTCCGCAAAGCTCAAAACAAACAGCTCACAATTGCTGCAATAAAAGTTCGCTTAATTAATGCTTTATAATGTAATTTATATTCATGGTTTTTGCAATATAGATTTAAAGATAAAAAAGCATATTAGTCGGTTTGTTGAGCTACATCAGTGACAAACACAACATTTAGAGGGGTGAGAGGATTTGTAATTTTGTACGTGTCCGATTCCATTACTTTCTTATCCAAAACATCATGCGAACTGATCAAGTATGGAATAACACTAGCATACCCCTTTGCTGTCAATGATGTCGATTGCGGCATTAACCTTCGAATGTTCGAGTCATGCACAAACAATGTCCTAGACGATACTTCAAATCATCCCAATATCCAATGATTACCGTTAACAAACATCGGTAACAACACATGATCAACCTCAGCCCAAGGTTTTGCACACCGAATGCCACGTCCCGACATTTGTTTTCTTATTTCGTCACCACTTTTCACAACATTATTAACATCAACAAGACTTGACCATTTATGGACTTGTGTCACTAAATACCTCATTATCTCGTCGAACACTGTAACGGTCGTTGTGAAATTCCTTCCGAGTGTTTGCCCTTTTTTCTCAAATAATACAATAACACATCAATGTGCTGCGAAACGAAGAAAATTTAAGTTTCAAATCACTAACCGAATTCTATTAACAAAAAAACTTGTAAATTCTAATAACGTTAAACTGTACAAAAACCGAAACTCATACAAAGTGCATGCTTACATGTTCAGTATATACAAACATACCATTTTTTTATGAAAACAAACAGCTAAATAAACTGTATGCTTACATGTTCAGTGTATACAAATATAATAATCACATGCTTACATGTTCAGTATATACAATTATAATAATCACTACAAAAACTATACGAAATGCAAGAACAAAATTCACAACCATCCAAGCATTCACATTCTGAATAAACTGTTTACTTAAACATTGGTTTGAAATTCCGATTGAATGCTGTACTCAAACCCCAACCATATAAACCATACATTTCCGAAATAAAATCTATACAAAATCCGAGTTTGCACACCTCAATCAACTGTTTGATTTCACAACCAAGAAAATTCAAGTTTATTTTCAAAACCATACAATCAGATTGTAACAATACATCAACATATATGACAATTTATATTATTTAGCTTCTTACCTCGCCTGATAACCACATAACCTATACACATGTACAAAAACCTTTTTCATAAACCCTAGATTCAAATTCTGATTAAACATCTTAATCGAATCCCAACCATATAAACCATACACTTTCTAGAAAACCATATTTAGAATCAAAATCAAGGTCCTAATCTCGATTTTTATCACAATCAACGGGAATCCCAACCATATAAACCATACACTTTCCAAAAAAAGCCATTTGATGAGATTTAGTATCTACGAAACCCTAAAAAGTATAATCTGACAATGAGAATCTATTTAATGAGTTTCAAACCCATATACACCATACACTTTCGAAACAGTCTCAAAATAGAAAACTTACTTTCTAAAAGAAATCTGCGATCAGTTTTTAATCTCCCGTCATCTTTCATGTTGTTGTTGCAGATCCTTTTTTCTGATTTTGTTGAATAAATGATGATTTGATGGAGAATCGAGTTCAAGAAAGGTGGAACCAATTTCAATTTTTCCTATTTTGCAACTTTTCAGTCGTCTGCCCAATCCTTGTTGTTGATTAGTGGAATCGAGTTCAATATTCCTTTTTCTTAGGTAAATGATGATGGAGAAATGAGGTTGAAGAAGGTTGAAATCGATTAGAAGTGTTATTATTTTGAAGATTGTTATGTCTCATATGGAATGTGTCGCAAATCGTGGGTTAATTAATTACTGGGGAATACGGTAGTTAATTAGAGTCGGATATATAAATTTTAAGAATGAGTATTTTGTTAATTAATTTATCCGTATTTTATTAATTGCACAGGTGTGAGCATGAAACTAATAGTATTTATATAAAAGCCCCAAAGAAGAATCGAGTAACACAATGCTTCATCGTAGACATGACCAAATTAAACCGGAATCGCCTAAACCGGACCGAACCGGACCGGGTCAAAAACGAACCAGAACCGGCGGTTCCATCCTATATAAGTTTTAGGTTTAGGTTTATGAAAATTACGAACCGAAGCCAGCGATTTAGGAACTAGAACCGGCGGTTCCAAAACCGTGGTCATGTCTTGAT
>CATIWQ010354897.1:0-19078 GCA_949673415.1 Euphorbia schlechtendalii
TTAATTCTCACACATGCACACGCACATGCACACGCTCCCTTCAATCCAAAAATTATATTTCAAATATTTTTTAATGCTATTTTTATCATACATTTTGGATTCTGCAAGAGATAATGCATTTACAAATTGCAAGGGAATTTCGCAAGGGATATTGTACTTGCAAATTAGCAAGTACATTGAGTAAGGGATTTACACTTGCAAAATTGCAACGGATTTCGCAAGTGAAATGTACTTGCAATTCTGCAATGGAATTAGCAAGGGGAAAATATTCCGTTGCATATTTGTAACGGAAATTCAAATCGTTGCAGATCAATCTGCAAGGATGCATATTGCAATGGAATCCATACCGTTGCAAATCCGTTGCAAAACGTTGTTTCCGTTGCAATTTCCATTGCAAATTCCATTGCAATCTAGTGATTTTCTTGTAGTGTTGAAGCCATTCGAATCCTTTGTGCTTTCGCATCCCATATGAACTTCAAACTATTTTAAATGGAAGTCAAAAGTGATTTCCTGAATGGATTCATTCAAGAAGAAGTCTATGTTCGCAACCTCCAGGCTTTGAAGATGCGAAGAATGTTGAGCATGCTTTCAAATTGAAGAAAGCTCTTTATGGATTGAAGCAGCCTCCAAGAGCTTGGTATGAGAGGCTGACCAATTTATTTATCAACAAAGACTATTAAAGGGAAAAGCAGATACAACTCTGTTTATCAGGCGAAGAAATGAAGATGTGTTGCTTGTCAAAATATACGTTGATGATATTATATTTGGAGCAACTGATGAGAAGCTGTGCAAAGAATTCAGCAAGCAGATGAAGAGTGAGTTCGAAATGTCTATGATGGGAGAGCTCAACTTCTTTCTTGGACTTCAAATTAAGCAGACTAATGATGGCATCTTCATCAGTCAGTCCAAATATGTGAGAGAAGTTCTTAAGAAATATGACATGGAACATTCTAAGCCAACGTCCACTCTTATGGTTACAAATACTATCTTCAGTAAAGATGAAGCTGGTAAACCTGTGGATAACAAATTCTACAGAGGAATTATCGGTTCTCTTCTTTATCTCACAACTAGTAGGCTAGACATATAGTATGCTGTGTGTTACTATGCTCAGTATCAAGTTGACCCTAGAGAATCTCATTTTGCAGCTGTGAAGAGGATTCTCATGTACTTGCAAAGCTCAATTGAAGTAGGTCTGTGGTATCCTAGTAGTTCAGATTTCACTCCTAGGGGATTCACAGATGCTGATTATGGAAGAGACAAACTCGACAGGAGGAGTACAACAGGAGGATGTCATTTCCTTAAAGAGTGTCTTGTCTCATGGTCCAATTCAGCATGGGAGAATGAAGTATGTCAACATCAATCATCACTTCATTAGAGATCATGTGCTATGAGGAGATGTCAAGCTGGAGTATGTTCTATCAGAGGAACAGCGTGTTGATATCTTAACCAAACCATTGCTAAAGGAACAATTCTATGTACTGAGGTAATTGATTGGTATGGGTAATCCATGATAAAGAAGAAGGAAGAAAATCTCCAAAAATTGGCTAATTGTTGGAGATCAAGCATGAGATGACACGTGGATAACATCGTCAAGTCTTTGAAGAAATGGCGTGAGGAATAGTTTGCGGTTATTTTTTGAATCTGCATTTTTCAAATTAACGCACGCATATTAGGAGAGTTGAGATCATCTATATAAGTTGAATAGTTGAAGGAAATGGGTCACTTGCTATCTACGAATTTGAATCATCAGAGCTTTCGAACCCTAAATTATCCTTCTTTCAATCCTCTCTCAAAATCTCTCAAATGGCAGAACCAAAACCACAGTTATGAAGATCATCGTGAATGTAGAAGGAAAAATTGAAAAGTTTACTCTTGAAGATGGCACTACTTTGGAAAGAGTAGGTTGGGAGGATGGCTTGGATTTTGGTCTAGTCTTTCAAGTGAACTATGAAGGATTGCTGCTCAACAAGACCATGCACAAAGTTATCAAGCAGCAACACCTTAGTTCCTTCCTAAAGATGGAGGGGTTCAACAATAATAGATCTCATTAGGGCTTTCTATACTCATCTCTACACTATAGAAGGTTTTAATGATGTCCTGCTAATGGACTTTGAAGGTAAATCTACCTTGATTTGCTCACGGTTGATAGGGAGCATCCTCAATATGCCTAATTCAGGCACCCAACTCCGCAAATTTAGCGATGAAGATGCCATTATCATTCCCAAGGATTGGGAACTCCCTACCAACTACATTTTGGGGGAGATAGCTACCAGCGAGATGTCATGGACAGCAAGGATGTGCCATGAGTTGGTGGTGAAACTGCTACTACCCAAAATAGGCTCGCTGACTAAGTGCACATATTTTGAGCGATGTGTGGTATACCATATGGTAGAGGGTAAGAAGCTTAATTGGCTAGTGGTGATTCTTCACCACTTGACAAAGCTAACTACCATCTATCATTATGGTTACCTCATAATTGAGATTATGAGGGTAGTGAAAGTCAATGTGGCTCAGTTTTTGGGGGGGTTCGATGAAACAGTCCTGCCTATGAAGAAAAGGCTAGAGATGTCGCATTTCAGCAAGCTGGCTCACAATTAGGTTCATGCTAGGTACACCAAGGCTCATTAAAAACCAAAGCTAAAAGTTGTACCGACAGTATCACCTTTGGACATCCACAAGGAGGAGGAGGACCGATTCATGGTGGACTATGAGAGTGATGACTCAGATCAAGTTCCTATCTCTAGCATCTTGGAGAATGTGACTGCCATTCCCTCTAAAGTAGAGAAGGCTGCTCGAGCTAAATCTAGTGACGCTCTTGCTCAGCACCAAAGGAGAAAGATCTAAGCCAAAACCCGTACCTAAAGGGAGGTTGAGGCAAAATTGTTAGCTGAGTAGTAAGCTGAGGAGAAAGAAAAAGAGGTTGAGGCCACTGAGACCCTGCGCCAAAGGAAGCGTAAAATGGTATTAACAAATGATACTGAGAAGTAGGGCGAGGCTAAGAAGTCTAGAGATGAGGACCAGTTAGGGTCCAAAGCAGTTGAGAACACTTCAGATGTTTTTGCCAAACTTAAGGGCACTCAGTGTAAGCGTTCTGCCACCATAAAGCCACTGCAGAGACATGTGCAGGTGGTGAGCAGCGAAGAGGATGCTAGAGAAACCCTTACCTTGATCATGGAGGAGTCTGATCCTCAGGACCCCACCATCCTCACTCCCACATTCAATCATGTTGAGGAGCCTTCTTCTCAGCATGAGAAACCTTAGGCTTACCCATCCTTGGGTTAATCAGCTAACCTAGAGTTTCCACAAAATCCCACCTCCTCATCTTCTCCTGTAAATCCTCACAACCCTTCCCTTGTAAATTCTTCTATTCTATCAGGTTCTACTCTAGTAGATTCTGAAATGCAGAAAAATCCTTCCCCTTCTAACTCTATACATTCCCCAATTAAAATCTCTTCACCTGAAAATAGCCAAGATTCTTTTCCTCCATCACCATTACATATTTCTTCTACACCTCTCTTGTACATTCTTAACCAACAAACATTCCTTCCAGAGCCATTGTACCTTCGATTCCACTCAAACCAACTTCTTCAACTGTACATGGTTCTAAACCTACCCATTCTTCAAACCCATTCACAACCCCTTAACCCCTCTGGTTAGGGAAGTTCCCAACACTGAAAAGTTCGCTCAAAAGGGAAAAGTAAATGGTCAGATTGCTGAGGTAAATTTTATAGCCCATGAAGCACCTGAACCCAGCAGTAAGCTAGCAATGGCTGATACATCTTTCTTGGCATAGATACGAGAGTTAGCAAGGAAGCAATTCCCTGTGCTCAAGACTGATGCTGAGTTAGATGGAGCAGTAGGAAACATGCTACTTGCTCAGGAATTGACGGACTTATCATCTAGGCTCAAGGAAAAATTGCTTGAATTCTGACAACACACAAGTGTGCCTAGTGACTCTCTATACTTTAAGGAGTTTGAGAGGATCTAAGGTAGTTTGTTGGTAATTCAAAATCATTTGGCAAAAGAGAGTGCCAAAATCCTAGTAGATAAGATGGCGCTAATCCTGAATGGGTTAATGGACTCTGCAACCCAGCTTGGGGCAGCTACTACTTCTATTCCCAAGTCTACTGTAATAGCAAATACTATTGCAGGAAAGATAAAAAATAGTGTAGATGCTGCAACTAAGCAGCTGAGTCTCTTGAGTATCAATATGGCTACTCAAGTGACACAGATCCATGAGCTCGGTAAGGAGCAGGCTAAAATAAAGAAGCTAACCAATTGCAAGATCAATGATGTCTTGAAGGAGGTAGTATCTACAAAGGACACGAGCTACAGCATAGTGAAGGTGGTGGAATCTGAGTCCCGGTTCTTACTTGTGCATGATAACAAGCAGGATGAAGTCTTCAAGCTCCTAAAAGATATCTCAAAGAAGCTGGACAAGGCCCCTGTCGTGAACATTGACTCTCTCCATTCCAAAATGGATACTCTTTAGCGAGAAGTCACTAATCACATCACGAACAAAGTCTCCTCATCGTAGAAATTTTTAGTATCTGCCATGGGAAAGATTTTACCAGACATGCCTATGCTGAGTGCGCTTCTAACTAAATCCCTCTACCTTGAGACTGGAATGTCAATCCACGCGAAGATGCATGTTATTAAAACCAAAGTGGAAGATCTGATGAAGAAGGTGGACTCGCTACTCAAGATGGGAAAGCTGGACGGAAGAGACATCGATTACACTTCCAAGTGTATCGAATCCATTGGTCCTAAGATTCTTGACATTGAAGCTCATATGAAGATTGACCTGATAACAACTGATTTTCGTGATCTTCTTCAATGTTTTTCAACAGTTTTCCAGTCAAGGTTTTGATCAGATAGTTCATCTCTCGCGCTGGCACCATCTTCTTCTCAGTGAGCTAAATAACCAAGATTTCCTCTCAAAAAAAGGCAAGGAGCAATTAGAGCAAGAGATTTCCCATGGATCATTGGCCAGAAAGAGAGCTTCCAAGCTGCACTCGATGCCTTTAAAGTCTATCTTGATCAAATTGTTCAAGGTTAGATAGCAAAGAGGGAGAAGGTAGCTAAAGATGCCCTCACCAAGGCAAATCTTAACAAGGGATCTCTTCCGAGGCATTCTCATTCGATGCATCCCTCTAACATGCCAATCCAGGACAAGAACAAGACTGCAAGATCTTCTTCTTTCGCGCATAAAAGATAGTTTAGGTTATGATCCAATAGATGTAGAACTTGTAATAAGACATATTGTAATCTTAGCTCAGGACATATTTTATGTACTGACTAAGTCATTTTTTATTTTAATAAAATTTCAAGTTCCTACCTCAAGTTAAGATCTCCTTAAATTCCTTATTATGAATACGTTTTCTGCTATGTATCTGACTATGTGGTATAGGAAAACATACAAGAGAGAAAACCTTTGAAGATAAAGCTAAAGTAAAACATCGTCAAAATCAAATATGAAATCCTCTAAGTATGGGGGAGCTAAGCTGCCTGTAGAAGACTCACTCAATATGGGGGGGCTTAAGCTGACTAAGGGAAGTCACTCAGTACAAGGGAGTTTTACATCGCTTTCAGGTATTCTGTAATCTCTGACTATTTATTCAATTAACTTCTTCTACTACCTAGTTTGCTATCTGTTCAAAATGGGGCAGATTGTAGAACCCAAGTTAATAATACTTCATAGTACTGAGTAGTTTTGGAAATAGCAATTTGTTTAGGATAGTGAAATTAATTGAGTACTAAGTAGACTCTTAATTAATAAAGATAACTTGAGTTTATTCAAGGGAGAATAACTCAGTATTGCTGGATGATTAATTAAGTTATGACTTAGAGTAAGAAAAGTTGAGTGTATGCTAAGTACTACATAGTTTAGAATTACCTCACTCAGCTCGTGCTGAGTTCTTACTTTTATTTAATTAAAAGCACATTTCTGTATAACACGTAGAGACTTAATGATAAATGTACTACTAACATTATCTGTGATGGAACAGAATATTCTTTTAGTGCTTTTCAGTATAAAAAGGGACTGATATTAAGGAAAATTCCTATGGTCCTCACTACATCCAAAAATGTCAGTACGGCTATTAGAGATTCCTCGCTACAGTCCAAGTATAAAGGAATTTCTGTTATGCACCGCGTCTCAAGTGTCTCCTAGTAATTCTATCAATGTCAGCAAGGTCATCCAATGGGAAGACTCCACGTTGCATTGTAGCATGCCCATCTCAGAACCAGATTGCTTGAAGATAAATGAGAATTTATCAATGGAATTTTATCACGCCTAAACATTCAATTTCTATCTCTAAACATCCTAGAATCTGTCTCCAACAGGAAGATTCGAAAGATTAAAAGAGATGAGAAATTGAGGATCAGAGATATCGTAAAGTTTGCAATGGCTACTTCTCAAAGTTTCAAAGTATAAATAGAAGACTGGGGCAGACGTTCAAACTTGGTGAATCACCTCGAATTTCTTAAGAGTTAAAACGCTGCGCAAATTATTCTAGTTTCCAAAGAAATTCCACCGCAAGCAATCATCAAACATTAAAAGCCTTATCTGTTTGTAATAGAGAGAAATTACTTAGATTAACATTGTAAGGATTCAACGTTTCTATAAGTTGAATTTAGTTTGTATTCTTATTCTAATCTGAGTGTTAGTTTGGGAAGGGTACCCAAACTGAGTTAAGCGGTAGTTAGAAAGAAAGGTACTTTCTATAATCATGTCTACCGGCTGTAAAGGCTTCTTCGCCTATTAAAGGAATGACTCACTAGTGGATTAAAGTCGGAGAAGGTATCCGGGGACTGGAGGTAGGCTAGGGGCCAAACCAGGATAAATCTCAAGTGTTGACGTTCTAACTTTAAGCTTTTAGCTTGATCAACGATTAGCTCTTCATCTCTCTCTCTCTCTCATTCATTATATTGCTTGTTATCCAATCTATGCTGAGTAAGTCTTACTCAGCTAAAGATTGAAGATAAACTGTGCCAACAAAGCTGAGTAGTTTATTCGTTTTTATATAGCACTCAACATGCATACTCAGCATGCATATAAAAACCGAACTTGGCAATTAAACTTTAAAAGTCTAAAAATTAACCAAGATTAAGCATTCACCCACCCTCTGCTATTGTTAAGAGCCCGTTTATGAAGCAACAGATGCCATGTAGAGAATTTGTGGGTCTGAAAAGTATTTGGATGAATAGTTTGAGTTAGCATACAAGTGGAGCAGAGCCTATCTGATACAAAACCAATTGGTATGCAATAAGGCCCAATCGACGTCACTTATACCACTCATCATTCTTGTATCATTCCAATATGAGATAATCAACATCTTCAACATTTGCTATAAAGATTTCAATTTCAAACTTGAAGTTCCTACAGAGAACACTTGAAAATTGCTTAACAAAAATTAGACAAAATATCATAATTCTTTGGATCTATACAAAGATTGAGAAGTGTATAACTGCAAGTATATAGTTGACCGTGTCTTCCTTCATGGTGTAGGAACATTTAAACTCCTCAAAATTAACTCTTCCTTTTTCTTTCTAAGCTCTTGCTTTGTTGTTTTTATACGTTGACATTCTTCATTATAGGGCCTCTTGAATCTAATTGATGATTATAATAAGTAAATTGTTTTTTATACGTTGACATTCTTTATTATAGGGTTTGTTGAATCTAATTGATGATTATAACAAGTAGACGAAATAGACAAAGCACTGAAAATATATTTTATAAATTAATGTAAATTCTCTATCTAAGTATATTTATGGGAAAATTTTATAAATGTGCTGAAAGTTAGGAATAGTTTCAGGTAAAGTTTTTTGCCCTAACTTATTTGACCAATTAAGTTTCATATTTACCTCCTATACGCTCCAAAGTTGTTGTGTTATCCCCCTTTACCTTCTATGTGCATTTTTTAATTTTCTTATCTTATTTTGCCATTATCTCTCAAACCATTTATTTTTTTAACATGCCACTTTAGAGTTTTTTGTTCATCTCATTTTTATCTTTGAAACGTCATCTATTGTGATATACTTTTCGAAAAAAATTCAACTATTTGATATCTCGAGAGAAACTGGTAGGTAAGTGGTATGCAAATGGTAGGAAGAACAAGTTGTGTCAAATTTGTTATAAAATTATGGTGAGTAACACAAATACATGTCAAAAGCTTATCTCCATAGCAATAAACAAACAATTTTAATCTAAAAAGTAATGAAAATGCATTAGAAAGTGATTACAACATGTAAAATAAAATATTTACAAAGTACTAAATCAAAATAGTAAGAATCTGGTGTGTAACTTGTATGAAGAACAAAAAATGTCAAAACTAGTATGTAAGTGGTAGGAAACAAGTATGAAGAACAAGTTGTGTCAAATTAAACTTGAAAAGTAATGAAAATTCATTAGAAAGTGATTAGACCATGTAAGATAAATCTCTACAAAGTATTGAATCAAAACATTAGGAATCTGGTATGTAACTTATATGAAACTAGTATGAAGAATAAAAAATGTCAAAACTAGTAAAAAAGTGATAGGAAACTAGAATGAAGAACAAGTTGCGTCAAATTAATCTTGAAAAGTAATGAAAATGTATTAGAAAGTGATTAGAACATGTAAGATAAAGCTCTACAAATTATTGAATCAAAATAGTAGGAATTAGATATGTAACTGGAAGGAAACTTGTATGAAGAATAAAAAATGTCAAAACTAGTAAGAAAGTGGTAGGAAACTAGTATGAAGAATAAGTTGTGTCAAATTAATCTTGAAAAGTAATGGAAATGCAAGAGAAAGTGATTAAAACATGTAAGGTAAAGCTCTACAAAGTATTGAATAAAAACAGTAGGAATCTGGTAGGAAATTGGTATGAAAAAAAAATATTAAAACTAATAAGAAAGTGGTAGGAAACTGGTATGAAGAACATATTGCATCAAATTAATCTTGAAAAGTAATGAAAATGCATTATTAAGAGACTAGAACATGTAAGATAAAGCTCTACAAAGTATTGAATCAAAATAGTAGGAATCTGGTATGTGACTGGTAGGAAACTGGTATGAAAAACAAAAAAATGTCAAAAATAGTAAGAAAGTGGTAGGTAACTAGTATAAAGAACAAGTTGTGTCAAATTAATCTTGAAATGTAATGGAAATGTATTAGAAAGTGATTAGAACATGTAAGATAAAGCTCTACCAAGTATTGAATCAAAATAGTAGGAATCTAGTATGTAACTGATATGAAACTAGTCTGATGAACAAAAAATGTCAAAACTAGTAAAAAAGTGGTAGGTAACTGGTATGAAGAACAAGTTGTGTCAAATTAAACTTGAAAAATAATGAAAATGCATTAGAAAGTGATTAGAACATGTAAGATAAAGCACTACAAAGTATTGAATAAAAATAGTAGGAATCTGGTATGTAACTGGTATAAAGAATAAAAAATGTCAAAACTAGTAAGAAAGTGGTAGGTAATTGGTAGGCAACTAGTATGAAGAATAAGTTGTGTTAAATTAAACTTGAAAAGTAATGAAAATGCATTAGAAAGTGATTAGAACATGTAAGATAAATCAATACAAAGTATTGAATCAAAACAGTAGGAATCTGGTATGTAATTGGTATGCAACTGGTATGAAGAACAAAAAATGTCAAAACTAGTAAGAAAGTGGTAGGAAACTGGTATGAAGAACAAGTTGTGTCAAATTAATCTTGAAAAGTAATGAAAAATGCATTAGAAAGTGATCAAAACATGTAAGATAATTAAGTAAAACTAATCATCTGATTAAGTTCATGAATACTTTGAAGAACAGGCTTCCAAGACCAATGAGAGTGATAAAAATTAAAATTAGTAGATGAATTTATAATTAAATTAGCCATTGCTTCTTCCATTTTTAATATGTGTTTTTCAACTTTCTCCAATATTTTTGTTTGAGCTCTCTCTTTATTAAATTTACAAACATATATATAGTATAATTCTTTATTAATTTATTTAGAAAACTTCACAAACACATCTTGGTGCATTTATACAACAAAGCGAAAATCCTCACATCAATTACAATACAAAAATTGCATAATCTTCTGCAAATTACCGAAAAAATCAAATGCAAAGAGATAAATCAAATCTATCGGTAACAATAAGATTTCAACTCCATGGATCCTCATTCTCAATTAAAAGGAAAAAACCTGATATAAAGCTAGAAAACTGGAATTGAACTCAGTCGACAAAGTGGGCTCCACGATGAGAGCCCACCAAATGCAATGAACGTAATTAGCTAGAATTGTCGGGGCTTAGGCATGGACCCGACAATTGATGATATTGAGGATTTGGTATCCTCATTTATGCCAAGTTTGATATTTCTGATGGAGGTTAAAGTAGGAAGGGAGGTAGTTGAAAGAGTGTAGAGAAGAATCCTTTTCGAGGGTATGTTCTATGTACCTCATGTTAATTTGGGTGTTGGCTTAGCTTTTCTATGGAAGGAGAAAAAAATGGTACGCATTAACAAATATGGTAGAAACTTCATTGATATTTTGATTGAAAATGAGGCGACAAAATGGCGATTAATTGGCTTTTACGGGTTCTCAGAGAACATTAATGCATGGAGGAGGGAGTCTTGGGATTGTTCGAGATCATTATCCTTTGTTAGTAGCTTACCTTGGTGCATGGTTGGGGACTTCAACGACATGCTCTCGGCTTTAGAAAAAGTGGGGGTAGGCCTCGAGCGATTAATTGGTTGATGGGATGTCAGGAAGCATTGAGCGATTGTAGATTGGCTGACTTAGGGATGACAAGTTATCAATTCACTTGGGAACATAGTAGGGGGCCGAAAGCATGGATTGCAGAGAGACTTGACAGAGTAATGAGTACTATAGAGTGGAACAAGTTGTTTAGTGGCGCTTGGGTACAAAATATCCCAACTTCCAAGTCTGATCATTCGGCCATCCTTTTACATTGTTCAACAGCCCCAATCTTTCGGCCACCACCCTTTTGATTTGAAAATTGGTGGACTACTATATCGGAATGTAAGGAGATTGTGGTGAGGTGTTAGCTCTTTAGTTCCACAGAGAATGTTGTTGATAAATTGAAACGTTGCACTTTGGAGCTAGAAATTTGGGGTCACGGACAGCACGGGGATTACAAACGTAGGCTAAAATGTTGCAGGGCTGATCTTGAGGAGCTAAAATGTTGTTCAGGCTGGGAAATGGCAGACCAGTTCATGGAAAAGAAAAAGGAAATGGGGCTTATTAGGAAACAACGACACAATTATTGGAAGCAACGATCCAAGACTATGTGGTTCAAGGAGGGTGATAAAAATTTAGCTTATTTCCATCATGTAGCATCGTCCAGGCAGTGTAAAAACAATTTTCAGCAACTACAAAAAAGGAATGGAGATTGTGTGCAATGGGGTCACAGCTTGGAAGAATTATTACAAGACTTTTACTCCGATTTGTTTACATCGAGTGGCTCCCATTTTAAGCACATTTTATCAATTATTCAGCCACATATTTCAAATGAATTGCAGACCCATATGCAACGTCTTTTTGTGACTGAGGATGTAAAGGAGGCACTTGATCATATGTATCCCGATAAAGCTCCAGGCCTCGATGGATTCAACCCGAGCTTCTTCCAAAAATATAGAGACATCATTGGCCGAGAGGTAACCTACTTTTGTATTATGTGCCTCAATAATAAATGTTTCCCTATTGGCTTAAATGATACGAACATAGTACTGATTCCAAAGAAAAAGATGCCTAGTAGTGTTTCTGATTTGCGACCCATTTCTTTATGTAATGTTCTCTTTAAAATTATGTAAAAAATGCTTGCTAATAGAATTCAGCCAGTTATGAACTCTGTTATTTTAGAGTCCCTGAGTGCTTTTATTCCTGGGAGTTTAATCACTGATAATATTCTGATTGGTTTTGAAGTTGGTCATTACATTAATAGAAAGCGTCTAAGGCAATCGAGAATGTGTTCTTTGAAAGTTGACATGTTTAAGGCATATGATAGAGTTGAATGGGATTTTATTAGAGCAATGTTGAATAAATTAGGTTTTTTGGATTTCATCACCGATCTTATAATTCTTTCTGTATCGTCTGTTACATATACTTTAACACACAAGAACGGGACATTTCAAAAATCCATTCCCCATCGTGGTCTACGACAATGGGATCTTATTTCACCCTATCTTTTCCTTATTTGTGTTGAAGGATTAATAACTCTGATTCAGGATCATATTGTATCGGGGTTGCTCCACGGGCCCAAAGTCACCCCCCAAGCCCCAATTGTTTCCCACCTATATTTTGCTGATGATAGTCTTTTTTTCTTTAAGGCTGACTTGGGAGAGGTACAAATCTTAAAGAATGTCTTCGGTGTTTACGAGAGGGCTTTCGGATAGAAAATCAACTATAATAAGTCTTCTCTTATACTTAGTCCCAATGTTGGTGATTCGGTTAAGCAAGATATCTCAAACTTCTTGGGACTTAACGTGGTGGATGGACATGGCATGTATTTGGGTCACCCTTCCTTAATAGGCAAAGCTAAAAAAATTGCCTATGATTACATCATCGAAAAAGCCCACAAAAAGGTTCAAAGTTGGAATAAATAAACAACTATCTCAAAGCGGAAAGGAAATTCTTTTGAGGTCGGTTGCCCAAGCCCTTCCAACTTATGCTATGCAAGTTTTCCTTTTACCGAGTTATACTATTTCTAGGTTGGAGATAATTTTCTCCAACTTTTGGTGGGGTTCTTCGATCCATTGGATGAGATGGGAAAGACTTTGTCAATCTAAAGACAATGGGGGGCTTAACTTTCAGAAGTTGAGTGAATTTAATATAGCTATGCTCACAAAACAAGCTTAGCGTATACTATCAGAACCGAATCTGTTTGTCAGCCGTATCTATAAGGCTAGATTTTTTTCGAGCCAATCATTCTTTGATGCACCAATTAAAGCCAATATCAGTTTTTGTTGGTGTGGTATATTAGCCACTAGAGAGATAATTTATCATGGCCTTGCTTGGCGAGTAGGAGATGGTCACAACATTAATATTTGGGCTGATAATTGACTTCCCTTAAAGTCTCAGCCAATAATGAATTTAGCAACTGTTAATGGATTTGAAGGGGTTACGGTTCAGGTGCTTTTGTCAAGTGATGGTAGGAGTTGGAATGAAGCTATGTTGAATTTACTCCTTGGAGAAGAGGATAGGTAGCATGCCGTAATATTCCCATAGCATGGCAAAGAAATAAAGATGCTATCTATTGGAGGTTTGAGCAATCGGGAAACTTTTCAGTGAAATCTTGCTACTACCAACTTCTCCAACGGTTCGGAGTTGATAAGTTTCCTTCTAACTTTTCGAACCAAGCTTGGAACGATATTTAGAGCCTACATGTACCACAAAGAATTCAATCTTTTCTATGGAAAGTCACGACTAGATCGTTGCCTACGCTCATGAGATTACAACAAAGGTATGTTGATGTTGATCCCCTTTGCCTCGTTGTGCGGTGATGCATATGAAGATGGCTTTCATGCGTTGATTAGTTGTGCTTTTTCATACACAATTTGGGACAATCTTTTTAGTGAGGGATGGCCATCAACTATTGTCAATACAACATATTGGTGGTGTTGGGTGTGCACCAAGGAAGAACAAACTATTAATAGAGTGGCTTGTGTTATGTAGGATATTTGGGCTAGAAGAAATAACCAAGTTTGGGATAAAAAATTCAGAATTGCTTTGCAAGTTTTACGTCACGGACTCGGATTTTTGGAAGAATGGAGCTCGGCTAAAAAATGCCTAAGAAACCAAGAGGTTGTTCCTATGACATTGTTTGGCGAGCTCCTCCTCATGGTTGGCTTAAATGCAACATTGATTCTAGTGTTTCACGCCAACATCGTGGCATAGGACATGGCTGTATTCTTCGGGACAATACAAGAAAGGTCATTGCAACCCATTCGATGTTGATTCTTGGTGGAGATGGTCCATTCGTGGCCGAAGGAATGAGCTGTAGAGAAGCTCTTAATTGGCTAAAGATGAATAATTTCGAGCAAGTCATTCTTGAGTCCGATGCTCTCAACGTGGTTAATGCACTTAACAATGGTCATACTTTCTTTTCGCCTATTGGTCTCATTTTTTTGGATAGTAAAACTATTATTTCCCAATTTTCTCATATTCGAATTATGTTTATTAGAAGGTCCGCGAACCATGCTGCCCATCTGTTAGCTAAAGCAGTAGGTTCTTCGACAAGTAGGGGGGTTTAATTTGCCCACCTTGTGTAGGGCTGTTATCTACCTTGATTAATGCTAATGATGTATTCTCCAATAAAAAAAATCAAAATAAAAAATATATTAATATAATAATCATTCCCCATTTTGGGGTTCCCCATATATAGGGAACCTCATTTTGGGGATGTACTATATGGGGAATTATTGAACTTGAACATTCCCCATATTCATTTCCCATTTTGGAGAATTCTTCAAAATAGGGAACCATTGGACATGCTCTTAGCTCACTCTCCTCTTTCAAAATCGCAGATATACCTCCACCTTCTCTTTCATTGGCACGCACCTCCGCCTCTCTTTTTCTCCAACGCTTACTTGGTATCCATCTCCGATGCTGCTTCCTAGCTTGTAAGTCAACATCTCAGCTATTCTTCACCATATCAATTTCCTCCGATTAATCTATCCTGCGCACCTCCGCCTCTCATTTTCTCCAGCGCTGCCTTGGCCTCCGTCTCTAGTGTTACTTCCAAGCTCGTAAGTCAACATCTCAACTATTCTTCCATATCAATTTCTTCCGATTAGTCTATCTCCAACCACGATACAAAAACAAAATCTTTTACGGATTTTTGGGGATCTAATTTTGTTCATTGTGTTCATTTGCAGATTTTTGAAAATTACTAAGCTTTTTAAGGGCTAGAGGGTTCACTGCCAAATTCAATTTTGAATCACAGTGAAAGGTAAGTAAGTATATTGTTCTAATTCTTAGACTTTTTTAGTTGCCTTGCTCCAATTTTGTTGCATTTTTAGTTGGTCAATTAGTAAAAGATTTTAACAGTTCGGAACTTGAATTTAGTCTGCTCATAATTCAGTGTTGTGAGTTTAAAGTTGGGATTATGCTCTTTGCTCTTTAAGTTAGTGCGACATTTACTTTTTGCCATGATTATAACAATGAGAATGCTTTAGATTTAGATCGTCTTCAAAAAAAAGTTCCACTTTAAGATTTATAATATTTGATATAAATTTCCAATAGCTTTTCTTCCTAATTTAGTTGCTTTATTTATGTTTTTAACTGATTTTGCAAACCCAGTTATTGAGAGATTTGAACAATGAAGAGACAATGGCTAATATGACTTTAAATTTTACATGAAAATTGTGGAACTTCTATGAATTTAATCTTTTAATATATGTATAACTTATTTGCTTGACAACTTTGAGTATGTAAGAGGAAAATTAAATATTATTATTATTCTTATCTGGAATAGATATGTTGTTGTTCGAGTTCTATAGTTCATGATTCTGTTATATTTAAGGGTTTTATTTTCTTATGTTTCTCATAAATAGCGTTAGAAATTGATATAAATGATGAAGTTCATGTACCAGCAATCACTCGCAGTGTTAAATCGAATATGCTAGACTAAGAGATCAAATATTTTATTGTAAATTATTTTGTGATATGATGATAACTTTTGCTTGATATGTTGGAGAGATATTATGACTATGGTTTTATTAGATTTTCTTTTCTTACATAGATATATAGATAAAGAGATAATGAATCAGAGTTGGATGTATATGAAACAGGCTTCCATTAAGTACTTGCAAGGTGTCAATGGGTTCATTGTCGCTGCTCTTGAATACAGGCTGAAAACTAGGCTTGATATTCGTTATCCTTGTTATGATTGCAATAACACAAGGATTCAAGAAAGCATAGATTTATTGAAAGATCACTTAATTTGTTGAGGATTTACAAAAGGGTACACAAGGTGGACGTGACATGGCGAAGTATTAGATATTTTAGAGAGCTTAGCTACTCCCATGAATGAGACAATAGTTGATTTTTTTGTTGGAGATGAGTATGTGAGAGACGAAGATGATAGAATTGATGAAATGCTGCATTATGTATGTTGGTCTCGTTTAGCTTATATAATTGGATGGAAGGGGGTTGAATGTCCCTCAATATAGTCTAGGTCTCTTTTAATGTTCTTTAAACCAAATCAACTAAGTGAAATTGGTTTTAGTATGATGAATGAATAAGAAAGTGAGGTAAATACAAACAACTTACAAACTGAGCTAAGTCTTAGTTGGTAGATTTTGCTGAGTTAGAATAAACTCAACAATGCTAACTAAACACTTAATCATAATCACAAGTATGAAATATGCATGCTGATAGAATATAATGCTGAGTAAATAAAGAGATAAGAGTTAAAGAAATCAAACAACAACTTTTTACCATGGTTCAACCTCTTGCCTACCTCCAATACTCGAATTCCTTCTCCGAGCTTTAATCCACTATATCAACTCATTTAACCAGGCAGAGAAGCCATTGTGCACAATGGGTATTACAACTATTACTTACTAACTAACCCTCAAACTAATTTATGTACCCTTCCTAAATCAACTATCATTCATATAATATAAAATTGATTTTAAGAGAACAACTTATAAAACGTTACTCCCTTTACAAAGGATTTAATATGAATTATGTGATCTAGTATGCTAAGTGAAGAACAGATTAGGATTTCTTGATGATGTTCTTCAGCTTTATGAGAGTTTCTTGGAATTTCCTAAGTGTTAAAGCTTTGTGAAATTAATCCAGCATACAAAGTGTATTCACCAAGTTTGAACATTGCCTTCAGTCTTCTATTTATAAGACAATGTTGAGGTAGTCGTTGAAAACTTGTACGTCAAATTGTTTAATCATCAATTTTTCTTCTCGTTCAATCTTCGCAATTCTTCCCGTGAGAGACAAATTTGAATCCATTATGAGATATTTGTAGTCATTGATGTGCGAGATTAATCTGTTAATCTCCGAGATTATACCGTTGAAAGATGTTATCACTAATTATTGAAAATCTCTTGTTTCAACTTAGGCGAGATTCAGTGAGAACTACTACATGGAATGCGATGCTTGGCTAAGTTTTTCTAGTGTTGGCAATCTAACGTAGATGGCTCTCGAACGTGATGAGAAAGTCTGTTGAAACCTTGTACTATACTGTAGACAAGCTGACAATTCTGTATTGGCAAATTTTCTTGTTTAGGACCACTCGAATATACCTTTTTGATTTCAACGTTACATCAACGAATCAAACTAAAAAATATTATGTCCTTACAAAAGAATCAAAAGCATATAATGATATCACAGATAACTAAATAAATAATCAGTAAGATAATGTATAGGTGGAAGCTGAGTTATCTCATTTCTCTCTGTGCTGAGTTACTAATTAAATATCTAGTACTCAATAGAATTATCCTAAGTATAATTAAGTTAGCATGCAGTTAAAACTTAACTTACCTAACCTTAATTAACTAGAATAAAATGTTGACTACAACAAACTTAACTTAATTGGAACTTTTTAGCTTCACTAAGAGCTTGCAATTGTCTCTCTCTCTCTCTCTCCCTGTACCTTCGCATATTGCATTATCACTTCATAACCTTTATTAATAGTGCTAATATCAAGTTGGAAATTGACATAGGTTCTAGAAACATCAAGATCAATCTTCGTGTTTAGTTCCTCTTTACCTTAGTCTATGATACAACCTCGTGCTTCAAGTTCTTTCATAAAACAACAAGGCATTCACAACTCATTCCCTTCATACTCATGTGCTAGAAAAGTTAGTGAATTATCCTTATCACGGTTAGTGAATCCTCATCTACCATTTTCTCCTTAGGAAACTCTAAGATTATGTTAATCTTAGGGCACATCGTTGCACATGCGCTAGTAGTATCCCTTAGAGCCCTGGACTCTTCCGCACAACTCTTCACAAACTAATTCAACTAAGATGATGTTGATTGAGTTGATCTTAACATGTTTCGTGGGGTGAATGAAAACATCTCTAATCTCTCCCAAAGCGAGACTTCAATTCCTGTTCAAAATTTTCTCATTTGCATCCTTGATAGATTTATCATTGTTTGTGCTGGGCTTCTTTATCCTTGAGAACATGATTGCACATACGCTAGTAGGAGACCTCAAAACCATGGAGTCATCAGTACAATTCTTCATAAACTTAACCAAGCTGATGTTAATTGATATGATCTTAATATGTTATGGTGGTTCCACTGGGTGAATGAAAAAATCTCTACTCTTCCCTAGAGAGAGACTTCCAATCTTGTTCAAAATTTCCTTCTTTACATCCTTGACAGATTGAATGTTGTTTGTGTTAGGATGATCTCTAAGGGCTTCTCTAACTTTCAACTATACAACCAGACTAATTGACTCATGTAGATTTATCACTTTTCCAATTGAAGATCAATTTTCTCAATAGCGTTCATTATAATTGATAAGTGTATAATTACACTTATTATCATATTAATTTTATTCATTAAACAGTATAGTTTTAGTCACTTTTATACTTCATATAAAAGATTTCACGTGGTACGTAGTTGTTTTTTATGCAAATGCTGATACTAGGTAAATCTTGGGAGTAAAACAAGCTAAAGTGGAATTATATGAAAAAAGAGTGAAAAAGGTGAAAAAAGATGCATGGAACTTAAAGATTTGGCTTAGGATAGAAGCTGTCAAAGATCAGTGAAGTTACAAGAAGAATTCTGAGTAAAACTCAATTCACGGTCGCGATAATCATTCGCGATCGCGACTTGTTTCCTTCAGAAATAGAAGATTACCAATCAAAGATTCACGGTCGTGACATGTGTATCGCGGTCGCGACATGGACGATTTTCTGGTATTATCTTTTTAACTAACAACCGCTAGATAAGCATGATCAACCGCCATCAACCGCCATCAACTACCAACGAACAGACACCTATCAGGAGTCAACCAATCATGAAAAGGTGCTTATCCATTGTGGATTATATCAAAGCTTCTCAACCAATCACAATGAAGAGATGCAATCTTTCACCAATGGACACAACCCTT
>CATIWQ010354925.1:0-18663 GCA_949673415.1 Euphorbia schlechtendalii
TTTAATCACCAACTATTTGTATATTTTTAATGCAGAAAACAAAAGGTCAACACAATACAAAATGAGATTAGATGGTAAGTTTGAGTTCCAATTTATTTTTCGTAATAAAAAATTACTATTATTTAGAAAAAACTTGTGAACAGAGTTTTTTCGGATCGGGCGTTGAAAAGAATTTTTTTATAGAAAGTATTTTAAGAAATTAATACCCTATATATGTATATATAATTAATTAATTATATCAAAAAAATTTATATTAACCCTGAATATATATAAGTTAATTATAAATAAAAATAATCATAATCATTACTTATTAGAGAAATAGTATAATATTTTAATCTCTGAAAATTGTTTTTCAACAAAGTATGTGGTAAGTGGTAACCGTACAAAAGTTTTGCATAAAAGAGCTTTCATGGTTTAGTAGCCCCTTTATTTCTTGTTAATTTAGATTACTAGTTCATTAATTCTTACTTATTTAGAATTTAAACTCTTTTATCAATAATGTTCAAAATCATCCTGCCGCTTATGCTTATTTATCACATTTTTTCTGTAGAGCATGCAATATAGAATACATGATCATTGCTCTTTTTTCAAGTTAAAATTTCATTTCTCGTTAAAAACACGAGAAATACAAATTTATTCAAATACTTTCTTAGACTATCCACTCGAAAACACCTTTCTTACCTACTAAATTCCAATAAGATTATATATATATATATATAGCAGAGGTTTGTACTAGCTGTTTGAGGATTGAGAAGAAATTTATTTACTATCAGCGGGTAAAGAGATCCAATCCTATTTCAATAACAAGATTTTACTGGAAAATTAATAAAATTGAGTACCAAAAGTGCATCTTTAATTACGCGGGTAAAAAATTTAATCGATGAAAAGTATTTTTTTTTCCATTTTCTTCACTATTCTTTTTCTTTACATTTTTGTTCTCTTTAATTATTCGTCAAATCTTGTCGAAACCATGACACATAGATTGCACTCAAACTTTGTGATTTGCGTAAATAGTAAACAAGATACTTCATATTCAAGACAAACGGTTACTTATTTTCGTAATTTTACATTTCATCTTTCCACCATGTATCAAGCTTTATATCTCTCATTTAATAACAAAAATGGGTAAAATAATGATTAGTTTAAAAAAATTCATTCACAAATATAAGATATTAATATTAATAGCTTAGAATTATAATTGCTATATAACCTTAACATAATAATGTCTGCAAATTCAAATTTGATGTAATGGTACTTCAATTTAACAAAAACCTAATACAATGGTTAAAATTAGGGAAAAAAAAAGTATAGGTCAAATATTAGAGAAATATTGTTTCTTATCTATCCTAATAGGAAAGAGAGTGAAAAAAATATTTTTAATCCATACATTTCATTTTGAAATGAAATGCAAGAGTTGAGCCAACATTATTTTAATGTTTAAATCCACTTTGGAGAATCCTGATCCTAGAATAATCCTAAAATTACCATTTAACCCTAATCACAACCCCATTAACTCCACTTAATACAGCCACCGCCATCCATTTCTCCAAAGGCAAGTTGTACAAAATTTCAGTAAAAAATAACTCCACTCTAAAACAATTTAGTCCAAATTAAACATTTTCTTATATTTTTTCATTTTTATAATCTATTCTACGAGTTGACCTTGTTTTTCATGATGCTACGCTCTTGGGTTTGACCTACCTCTTATATTTCACCAAACAGTATATAATAAGTGAAAGCTAAGGTAAGCTGAGAACTACATTACAACTCCATGGCATTTATTTAATCTGCAGATCACAATAAAAAGTTTGTTGATTGATTAATTTTTTCCGAATTGTATCCTCTTTGGAAAATGAAATTCTGCAAGAAATAGAAGGAATATATGCTAGGCCATAAACAAGAATTGCCTTGGGTTGGTTTCAAGAAACTCAAGAGTATTTTGAACCAATGTAGACAAGAGTGTGAATGCCATCAACATATAGATAATCCTTCTTCTGATGGACATAGCTGCTCTCTTCATTGTCCAGGTATTACTCTTCCTCATATCAAGATTCGATTTCATTCATTGAAAAATCTTTAGATTGTTCCAATTCGCTTGATAGGTCAAAACTGACTCCGACGGTCTATTGATTCAGTAATTTCTTCTGTGCCGGTGTGTTTCAATTCATTTTGTGCACAATATGTGTAAATTTTGTGTATAATATGAATTTAATTGAATTAAATTTATCTAGGGTTTCAAAAACACAAAAGTTCTGCTATCCAAACAGTATGTAGATCCTCGGCTAATTATATTGAATGAACTCTCTCGATGATTTTGTTCACTGAATCTTGCAGTGAGAGATTAAATAAGATTAATTCTTGTTAATCTTAACCATTGGTATTAAATAAACGGTGACTGAAATCTTTGAATTAAGAAGAATGATACCTAGTATGCAAATGAACTCTTGATTTTTGCGAGGATTTTTTAGAAGGCTGAAATTAAATGCTAAACTGTCTTGTTAATTTTTCGAAATAATTAATCAAGATTTGAATGCAGTGTGTGATGGAACCTTCTTCCCTTCCCTCCTCAACGAAATGTCTGCAATCGTTAGTTGCTTTAATAAGCGAGCACAGAAATTGCTTGAGCTGCATCTTGCCTCCGGCTTCAAAAAATACCTTATCTGGTTTAAAGGGGAAAGGGATCATCCTTCTTTGATGCAAGAGGGAAAGGATATGGTTACCTATGCACTTATTAACCCCATTGCAGTTCGAAAAATATTAAAGAAGTATGATAAGGTATGCTCACTTATCAAATTTATTGACTATTGTTGTTGCATAGGATTAATCTTATTTGTTTACAGGTTCATTATTCGAGTCAAGGACAGGCCTTCAGGTCCCAAGCTCAGAGCATTCATATTGAGATTCTTCAGTCCCCCTGGCTTTGTGAACTAATGGCTTTCCACATCAATATAAGGCAACAAACTATCAACTCAAATAAGAAATCCCCTGTCTTGTTCAAAGGCAGCTCCCTCGTATTTGATGACGATCAGAAACCGTCGCTCTCTTGCCAGCTCTTTGATGCTGTCAAGCTTGATATTGATTTGACTTGTTCAATATGCTTGGTAAGCTACTTTATTGATTCCGTTAATAAGTTACAAATTCCTGAAATCCAGAACGTATATACACGGAAAAAGATAAATAGCGAGTCTTGTGGGGAAAGATAATTGGCATATCTTGAATACTTGTGAATTTCAGTTTGATTTCATGATTGGTTTGTTACAGGATACAGTATTTGATCCAGTTTCATTGACATGCGGCCATATATTCTGCTACATGTGTGCTTGCTCTGCTGCTTCAGTAACTATTGTGGATGGACTTAAGGCCACAGGGCCTACATGAAAATGTCCGTTGTGTAGAGAGGTTAGCTGACGTTTTCTTTTGCAATTATAAGTGTGTTTGACATCAACTTTTTATGCATAAAATCAAATGAAAAAGTTTTTTTCTTTCTAAAGTACCTCAAGAAGTCCAGTTTATTTTCTTGGGATTAGCTCTTTAACAATTATTTATTCGCGAAGCACCCAGTTCACATCATAAATCAATCACAGCCTTTTTCATCTTCAAAGGCAGTGAGCTAGTAAATAATCGACTTGTTTTCCTTATTCACAGGCTGGAGTTTTTAAAGGAGCTGTACACTTGGATGAACTTAATATTTTACTGAGACAAAGGTACTTCTGTAAATCCAGTTCATTTTAATTATTGCAGATTTGTCTTTCTCGCGATACCAATTTCTTAATGGGGTGAGTACGTATATGTGAAAATGTTTAACATTTTTCAGTTTTTTGCATGTTTCCCAATTTTCTCTCAATAGCTGTCCTGAATATTGGGAGAAACGGCTTCAATCAGAAAGGAGCGAAAGGATTCGACAAGCAAAGCAATACTGGGAAACCCAGTGCCAAGCATTCTTGGGTTTGTAAATTGTTTTACTTTGGTTCCAGTCTTGCAATTAATTAGTCTGGTTGATATTGTGATCTCTGGCTTGCTGGTTGCTGCTTAATCTTGCAGAACTTTCGTGCATAGCTCTTTTTCAGCTTAGTTTTCTTCTTGTACATAATTACTGTCTCTGCCTGAGAGATTGCTGGGTGTTGTGTAAAAAATGGTTTTACAATCTCAATTAATTGAAAGACAAGAAAAATAATGTTCCTTCGTCAAACGATAACACAAATTATTAATTATAAGACAAGAATCGATCCTTACATGTTTCGGGGTCCCCTATTATCAAGGCGATATCCTGTAAGAAAAAGCTTTTATCCTAGCTCATAGCTCATTGTTACGTGGGAGTGATTGTTAAAGTAAATGCTGAAGTATTCTTAAACGTTCTCCCCTTCTATTGCGGATCACTATAAATTTAGTCTCATTGATAAATGATATCAGCAAACTTTGTTGCTCATTTATCATCAAAGGCTCGAAGCTATATGCCGATATATCCATAAATTATCAAAGCAATATCCTGTTCCGTTCGGACAATAACTTCGTTGTAGGATTTACAAATTAATAATTCAAGTAATTAAGATATCTGATTTATACATAGCAGATATAATTTGGGGGGAAAACAATCCAATATACTTCATTAAAATGAGTAATTGTTGATGTTTAAGGCAACTCAGGTGCCAAAAAAATATGCTGACATGGCAATTGAATACCTGGTCGATAACGACAAAGCATATCCAACATGTTTTATCTCGAACATTTTCATCACTAGATTATTGTTGTTATTCTATACAAGAAACATAATTCTAAATGCTATCATAAGAACTGCCAAGAAATTAGAGAGAAAACGAGCCTGAGAAGGACAGAGAGAGAGTTTCTGTATTATAATTTATAAAATGATGGGTGAAATACTCGGTTACATTACACCAAAGTTTTCTTATTTATACCCCTTCAAGTGATTATAGTTACTTTTAAATAGAAATTTCTAAACAAGTTACAACTTTGTTACAATTTCTGTAATTACCTCATTTGCAGCTGATACCAATTATTGATCATAATCCAGCTGATCTATTGGCATACTCTTGTACCAGTGCCCCAAACAGTGATGGCCTCTCAAGTAAACGAGATGGTTTGTCGAATTCTTTCGCCAACCCTGTTTCAAGGATAAATAATTATAGTGCGATTAATACAGATTAATTTATTAATGAATATGAGGAAGAGAAAACAAACCTGCATCAATGACTAAAACTCTATCACAGTCCATGACTGTAGGAATTCTGTGAGCAATGCTGATAATCGTACAACTTGCAAAATCTTCTCTTATAATCCTTTGAATTACGCCATCCGTTTTTGAATCAACTGAAGCAGTTGCTTCATCCATAAACAACAGCCGGCTACGCTTCAGCATGACTCTTCCTAAGCAAAGAAGCTGCCTTTGACCCACACTCCAATTATCGCCATTATCCACCACTTCATACAAAATTCGCAAAGGAAAATATCAGTGCCTTGGAAGTTTGCATTTACCAATAAACCATATGAATGAGAAAATAGTAGTACCAGGAGCATCAAGCTTTTCAGGTTTGGCAGCCACAACATCCTTCAGTTGGCAGCGTTCAAGACTCTACAGAAAAAAAAGAACTTGTCAGAAATATAATGAAGTTGAGTCTAGAAATAGAAAGAGCATTCTTACTTTCCATATATCTTCATCTGAATACTGTCCAATGGGATCAATGTTGCTTCTTACTGTGCCTTCAAAAAGAACAGGTTCTTGAGGAATAATTCCAAAGCGAGACCTCAGATCATGAAGTCCAAGCATGCAAATGTCTATGCCGTCTATGATTATTTTTCCTCCTGTTGGTTCGACCAGCCTAAAGAAAACTTGGATCAGAGTTGATTTTCCACTCCCTGTGCGTCCAACAACACCAACTTTTTCTCCTCCGTAAATGCTGAGAGTGATTCCTTTCAGAACCAAAGGCGTGTTTGGACGATATTTTACCTGTTGGCAGGTAATTGATTCCATTAAAAAAACAATGCTTGATTATGCTTTCAGGTTTTTAAATACAACAATATATGAGCTTATACCTGTAAGTGTTTAAGCTCAACGTTTCCACGGTCAGGCCAGCTTGGAGGGGGAACTCTGTCAATTAGCTTCCATGCAGCTTCAGATGGTATATTAGTGAACTGCTTAATTCTCTCAACAGAAACCATCCTGTTTTCCACAAAGCAACTCATATATATTGCCCAAAACAGCACTCCATTGAGAGACAATCCATAGGAGAGAGATAAACCAACATTTTCTGCGATTAATATATATGATGGTTTGAGAAATTATAGAGAAATATGAATTGTGGTGGCAAATGGCTGAAAATTATAATTTCGTTACCTGGCCTTATAATACTGCTAGGTAACACGATTAAGAACATAGCAGACATGCACAGTATGAAGCTCCCAATCAGCTCCAAACGGAAACCTAACCATTCATTCGATCCATTATTGTGAAAATCCATTCTTAAGTTGCCATTTACTCGGTTAACATTTTCCAAAGAGAACATCTCCTGTTTTCTGAAAGACCGAATTGTCATTACTCCTGATATGCTTTCTGAGAAATGATGAATGATTGGGGCTTTTGTAATCGAGTCGAGGCGAGTTAATTCTCTAGATGTTGCAAGAAAGTATCCCTACAACAGCAGATACAGAGCTTATCAGTACAGCTGTCTAAATCATCTCAAGTACAGACTTATAATCTAATTGTCTTAAATAAAGCATGTATATCTTCTGACTATCTTGTCTTACATAAACTGCATAGGTAAAAAGAGGCCTCATACCCTGTACCAGAAGTTTAGCCAACCGAGTGGAATTAGTAGGAATACTGTAGGCCAAGCATATTGACATATAATAATGATGATGCTGAGCAGTGTGATGTACATGGCAACTGTAATGCCCAAAATAAAGGGTATGAAAAAATCGACATTAGATTGATCAGAAGAAGCCTGGAAAAAACAAAGAAAAGAGTCAGAAGCAAACCATTGTATAAGCCTGATTATCTTTAGCCCGTAAATAATTCTCAGCTTTTAGCAGACAAAAAAAATTGTATTCAACTTGGGATAAACTATGCTGTTTCAAGGAAAAAAAAGACTTAAATTTGTACATTATACTTACCCGACTTAATATTCTTCCCGAAGGTGTGGTATCAAAAAATGACATAGGAGCGTGCAAGATACTATAAAGGATACCCGCAAAGAAAATTTGCGCAGTTTTTAGCCCCATAAGTGTTATGAAAAGGGCTCTTGCTGTTAACAGCACCAGGGAAACAGCTGTAATAATTGCATAGACAGTGATGAATAGAGAAGGATTGAAAATTGCAGATCGTTCTTCTGAAGTTTCATATGCCAACCAATAATCACCAGCCATTACATATGCTTGCCATACTATGGACAATACAACTGCTACTGTAACACCCCACCATCCAAAAGCTGCTGTGCAGTATTGTTTGTAAACTTGCAAGCCCACCTTTCCAGTTTCTCTTTCCTCATCTTCTATGAGCTTTGAAGTTCCCTTTTCTGGTTTTGGCTGATCCTTGCCATCACAATTGGCATCTCCAATATTGGAGGGACACTGAGTAGACTTGGGTGACTTGGCAGAAGTTTCACCATTGGCATTGGTGCCTGCTTCTTCTACTTGTTCCATAGCAGTATCATGAGCAGCTACTAGTGCTCCAAAATCCAAGCCAGACTCCATTAGTTCATTGTACTTTCCAGACTGAACTATCATTCCATCACGCATCACCTAATATCATAAACAAGTCTTACACAATCACAAATTGATTTATTTACTCTTTTTTATGATGTTTTGTCAAAGACAAGTAAGATACACCTACCATGATTAGATCAATATTATGCAAGAAGTCAACTTGGTGTGTTACAAGTAAGATAGTCTTTCCTTTTAGTGCTCCTCGCACACATTCCTGCAAAAGTAATGGAATTAAATTAGGTTCCATGGCCCTTAATAGTTCAAGCAAATCTGAATGCAGGTATATACTATTGTTACCTTAAATATATCTGAGCCAGTATGAGCATCAACAGCACTAAAAACATCATCAAGAAGATAGATATCACAATCTTGATAAACAGCCCTAGCAAGTTGTATGCGCTGCTTCTGCCCACCGCTTAGATTGATTCCACGTTCTCCAATTTCTGTCTGGTCCCCGTAATCCATCATTTCCATGTCCTTTTCCAAGCAACAGACCCTGAGAACTTTATTATATTTCTCTCTGTCCATTGGCAAACCAAATAAAATGTTATCTTGAATGGTTCCATTCTGAATCCACGATGTTTGTGCAACATAGGCAGTTGATCCACAAACCCTGACCTGTTGGAGTAAAGGAAAACAAATATGTTTGATTGATGCAAAATACTAAATCAGAGAAGTATAAAAATAATAGAATAAAGAAAACACGGAAACATACCTTTCCTGATATTTTGTGCATCTCTCCAAGAACTGATGCCAGAAGAGAGGACTTTCCAGATCCCACTGTCCCAACAATAGCAGTAAGTTCCCCTTTCTTGATTTCAAAATTGATGTTCTTCAATACTTCATCAGCAGTTTCATCTTCCCAACTAAACGCTCCATCCTTAACCTCTACAGCAATTATACCATCACAACCTTCCACTCTTTTCACTGACTGCTCCACCAATTCCTTACTCAACATGTAATTGTCCAATCTCTCAAGAGATATCATAGCTTGAGAAAGTGATATCATAGACTGTGGAAAAGTCCTGATGGGCTCCTGCAAGATTTTGAAGATAGATGTGGTTGTAAATACTGTCCCTGCATCAAGTGGCACACCAAGTAGAAGGGCAACACCAAATGTCACTGTTGAGACCAGTAATGGTGTACACCACATCACAATAATGTTGGCAGAAACTGAGTACATAAACTTGGAGAGCCAACCAAATTCTGATTCCCGGAAATTCTGAATCCTCTTGTTGAAGTGATCCTCCCATGCCTGGAACTTAATCACACGCATGTAATTCAGCATCTCATTCGTTGCTTTCATCCTTGAGTCGCGGTTCATCATCAGATTGAATTGAAACCTATTGTTTCTTTTTGTGCCAAAAACAACAAAGACAATAACACCAACAACTCCGATTAATGTTGCAATCACTGAAGCACCAAGGGCATTGTACAGCAGCACCAAGGCAACACCAATTTGCAGTGGCATCAACCATATAGAGTGTAGCTGTAGCATCATATCAGAGAGTTGTTGTGCATCAACGGCCATGTAGTTAACAATCTGTCCAACTCCATGAGACTGGCGGGCAGAGCAAGATAATCTCAACCCCTTCTTGTATAAAGATGTGATAAGAGTAGATCGGATGAGCAAACCAAGTTTTTGAGAATTGAAGTTAAATTGATGAACTGTTAAAACCTCAACAAACTTAGCAGCAAGAAGAGTGAGGACAAGGTAATATCCTTCATAAGGAGAGCTTCTTTTCCCTGCTGTATAATCTACGAAACTTTGAATCAGAACAGGCCCAACATACATGACACACAGCCTCAAAATTGCTAGGAAGGCAGTGAAGGCAATTTCCCTCCAAAAGCACCTTAGCAGTGTCGTCCTGATTGGATGTTTACATTTCTCTTCAGGTTTAGGCCAATTAGAACTGAAAGTACGTGACATTCTTTCAGCTCTATGCTCAGGCGAAAGAATTGGAACGTCATCCATTTTGAGAGGAGACTTGTAGCCTTTACTGAGTAAGGGATTCATCCATATCCAAAAGGTTTTGGATAATATAGAAGCAGTGGCAAACCCGCTGACATTGGATTTATCTAGAAGAGATTCATATAATCTGGTTTCTACATCATCAGGTTTAGACTCTCTGGCTACTATAATCCCAGTTGATCCTCTGATGGCGATAGAAAGAAGAACAATTGATAATGGAAACGAAACTATAGAAACTACGTCATCTACTCTCAGATTAGTCTCCTGAGCAACCAAATGAGTAATCCCTGATATCGTAAAGAAAGTAACTATAATGAAATTCGCAATCCAATAAATTCGAAGAGATAGTGGATGAATAACCGCTTGAAATTTTTTCTCGTGGAAAATTAAGATTGCAATTACCGCGTGAGTTAAAGCTTGAATTAGCCAAAATGAACCGGCAATAACCTTCCATGGCGAATATGTAACTCCACTGAATGCGAGAATGCATACAACAGTGTACACAGAGGCCAACGGAACTTCTGCAATCACAGAGAGCTTAAACCAAATGTCAGTTCTAATGTAAGCTCCGTCTCTTCGAATAAGCGGCTTGGTAATATCAGAAGTTGAGTGACAGGCCGATTTAAATCTGGCGAAGAGCTTCTGAAATGCGAATATGGTGAGGATAAGCAAGAAAAGGAGATCGACAGAACCTAGGAGAGCTCTTTGAGGACATGGAGAGAGGAGGATGAATCTCAGCCATTGAAATACCAGAGGAAGGGATGAATCTGCTGAAGATTGAACAACAGAGCCGGAGCAAGAGAGGGAACTGATCCATGGCGGAGAAGATGAAGCCATTTTCATTTAAGCTTCACTTCGAAATGATTATTTATTTCTTCTTCCTTCCTGCAATTTGTTTATGCTTGTCAGAAAAATTTATTCAATTGGCGGTTTGTTAAATTCAAAATGAAATATATTAACTTCAGACCGAGTTCAATGAACCTAATTACGATATTGCAACCATTTGAAGAAAACGCAATCTTCTAAAAAGTTACAAAAATATTATGATTCATGTATAAACACTACAGATATGAGATTTCAAGTACAAAGTCGTGAATGAATTAAAATAAAGGAAAGGTAAAAATACAGAATCATAGAGTCAGTTAAATGGTACTTACATTCCAATAATAGTAAAATATTCAAAAATTGAGCAATCACATTCATCTTGGCTCGGGATAAATAAATCGATAGATTCCTTCCATTTTCAACGCATTTTTAGAATCAGTTCATTCCAACCATTAATACATTACAGTATTTGACAATGGTAGAAACACTCAGAAACAGGAAATCAGGAAAGAAGAAAAAGAGGCAGTTTTTTAAAAGTTAAATATAAAGTGAAATAATTTTCAGGAATTCAATAATATCAATGCCAAACTCAAAAAGTTAGACCAACAAATAGCTAGTAATTATATGTCTAACTTTTCAAAAGTTCTAAACATGTTCCGAGTAGCAAATTTACAAATATCCTTATAAAAATAAGCAGTTATCAACTTCAAAAAAGAGAAATATAAAGAGCTTATTCAATAAACCAGCTCACTAATTACCACCAGTCAAAAAAGGATTGTGCAGAGTAATGGATAGAATACAAATTTTGAGCTGGAGAAGATAAGAAACAATTTAAAAAAAAACACAGAGAAATGCAGTTAAACTTGAAATAATACCTCCAGAAGTACAGAGGAGGAACAAACTTGAATCTCCACCAGAAGAAGAAGAGGAGAATATTTGGGGCTCAGATAATAAAGAAGTGGAAAACTGAAGGAGAGAAGTTGAGAATCACCTGGTGCAAGGTAGAAAATGATATTAGAGAAACGGTAAACACCGCAGAAATGCGTAAAGATGAGATGGCTGATGTGCTAGCTGCCTGCCTGCTTCTGACTGCCTCTGTTATATTAGTTGTATAATTAATTTGTAGATTTTGTCTCTCATTGTGTTTGTCTCTTAAAAATTCTGGTTCTTGTATTTCAAAGCTTCATCGTGAAATTAGGATTGAAATGGGAACTTATTATTAATTGATTAATGCAGTACTACTAAATATTGAACTTCCATTCACATTGGCGTGAAATCCACGCTCTGTTTACTGTGAATTTCTTTTTCTTCTAGAAGATGCCCATCTGATGATTGTACGGCTGCACGGGGAAATAGAAATTTTTTCCTATCCCTCTAGTCCATTTTGTTTCCAAAAGGTTTGAGTTATCTTTTCAATTTATAAGAATACACCAAGTTACTTACCTCACACTAGCAATAACTATAATCATTTCACTTACCTGTTAGTTAATCCTTACAAGCAATTTTACAAGAATCTATTTGGTATTGTTTTTCCACTAATTGTTTCACTAAATTGTTTTCTTAAATTCCATACTATTTATATAGGAATTGTATAGTTTGTTTTTTCCAAAATCTACTATAATATTTATAGCAAGAACTTGAAAATAAAATTTTTCAAGAAAATGGTTTAATGAAATACAATCAAATTCATCCTAAGAAAACCATCAAGTCACACCAAATGATTATAATAAAACTCTAATTGTCTCTTTCCCTCTTCTCAATTCTTTAAATAGATTTATCTTTGAGTAGGGGGCAGAAGATGCTCTTTTGAGTGTTCTTCTTACTGCTCTTAAATTGTGAAATAATTATATCTGATATTTTTATTGAGTTTCAGTTATGCGATCATCTTTCTCATTTATGGATCTGTTGCTATATAACACAATTTTGATACTTTCTACGGTTTGGTTGGGTTTCATTTGTTTTCGATCAAAGATACATGTTGATTATTCACATTAGGTACCTAGATTTATCTCTTTAAGTAAGATCGTTTTAGGTCTACAAAACTCGTTAGTGTTATGGAGCATGTCGGAGTTTTTATGGTTATTGATTTTGTTGGATTTTGAAGCTAGATTAGTTTTGTAAGTTCTGAGTTCAGAAGCAAGTTTCCTCAGAAGCACCAGGATACGTCAGTAGAACTGTGGTTCCTCAGAAGCAATTAAAGATCAGAAGAACACTCAAGACTCAGAACCCCAAGAAGCCCCTCTGATGAACCACAAAGGACGACTTAGTCTTTCGACCCTAAAAGTCAAGAAAGCTGACCCTGCATTTAATATCGTCGCGCTTTGTCTACAAATCTACTACAAGACAAAGTTTGTTGCAAAATCAGGAACAAAAATATTCCTGCAAATCTGATTTGCATCCACCGTACAAAGTGGGTCCCAAAATCAAACTGGCATAGCATGGCGCGGATCAAAATTGGATGAGCCATTCTAACGGATAACTAACGGAAATAAGGTTGAAAGACAACGACAGATTTCTTAGCAACGGTCTAAAATCAACGGAAACATTTTCTCCCTCTATAAAAGGATGATTTTCGCCATTGAAGAAGGTTGTCGAATTAACGAAAAGAATCCAGGAGTGAACGAAATTCTCAATACCACTGTAATCTTCTTCTAGCAAACATTCAAATCTTACTTGTTTGTATTTGAGCTGACTAAAACAAAGTTCAGAAGCTCACAAAAATTGTCTTTCTATAAACTGTTGTGATCACACTAAGCTAAGAGTAAGTTAATGTGAGGGAGCTTGACAATCTCATAAAGAAGGTACTTAAGAGAGAAGAAGCTCAGAGCCTCAGATACAGAAGGATGGTACTATTGTATTAGTATAGCTCATCATTGGCCAGACTGTTGGAAGGAACTTCAATCACAAGCTGTAAAGGGTTTGTTTTTCACCAGAAGAAAAGTCACTAATGAATTAAATCTTGGACAAGAGATTCCAATGACTGGATTAGGCAGAGGCTGAACTAGGATAAAAATCCCTGTTTATAATTTCTTTCACTCAGCTTTAATTTGTGCACTTTGCTCTTTTAAAATCAGTTGAAAATGAGATTCTGAGTATAACAGATTTACTCAGAATACATTTCAGAAGCTAGAGTTCTACTAACTTCTGAAAGTAAAGTGAAAACTTAAAAAGGGTCATTCAACCCCCCCCCCTCTAACCTATTCTATCACCCTACTGGGTCATACAATTGGTATCAGAGCAGAACTCAAAAACAGATTTAACAAATCTAGAGTAAAAGATTAAAATGGGTGAAAATAGCATGAAGCATTTGCTTGAAACATGACCACACAGATACTCCCAGAAGGGTTGTTTATGTCCAAATCCCACTGTTCTTTGGATAGAATTACACATTCTAGAAAAACAGAATGAAAAATTTCATACAGTCTCAAGACATGTATGCATGGCTTGCTGTAGCCAATGGTCCATACAATCCTACATCTACTGTAGATGGGGTAGACTCTCCTAAACCAGAAAGTGAATATAATGATTCTGACATGAAGAAACTGCAAAGTAATGCAGCAACCATTAACTTCTTACATTGTACTTTAAATGCTGCAGAATATAACAAGATTTCAGGTTATGAGAGTGCCAAGGAGATCTGGAAAAAGCTTGAGGTGACCTATGAAGGAACAGATAAGGTCAAAGAATCCAATATCAACCAGAATCTTCATCTCTATGAGTTATTTGAAATGGAAGAAAGAGAATCAATATCAAGCATGAATGCAAGATTCACTAATATCATCAACGAGCTTAAAAGGTTGGAAAAGAACTTCTCAGAAAAGGAGCAAGTGAAGAAGATTTTCAGAAGCCTAACTGAGAAATGGTAGGCTAAGAAGGCTGCTACAGAAGAAGCTCAAGATCTCACTACTTACAGCTATGATAAACTCATTGGTTCTTTAATGACTCATGGGTTCTCTATGCAGAGCTTTCAGAAGAAAGAAAAGGCAAAGTCTAAAGGAAAGAAGGTAATAATCCTAAGAGCAGAAGAAGTTGATGAAAGCTTATTAGAGGATGATGGGGATATGGCTATGCTGGCTAGAAGATTCAAAAAGTTCATGAAGAAGAATTCAAGGACTCCTTAAAAGTTTCAGAAGAAAGGAAATTTTCCTCAGAAGTTAGACTTCCAGAAGAAGGACTTCTCAAAGAGCAAGTTCAGAAGGACTGAAGAGAAAATCAAAGGTGAAAATAAAAAACCTATAACCTGTTTTGAATGTCACTATGAAGGACATATCAAGTCCAGTTATCCGAAGCTAAGAAAGGACAAAGAGAAGAAGGCTGTGGTAGCAACATAGAGTGATAGCGAAAATGAGAGTACTGTGGAGTTTTCAGAGAATGAAGAGACTGCACAAATATGCTTCATAGCTGCAGATGACATATACCCAATAGTTGAATCCTGGCATAGTAGCACAGAGAAAATCTCATCATCAGAAGGAAAATCTCAGGTAAATGATGAGGTAAATTCTAAACTCAATATTCCTAATGAAATCATGCAAGTACTTGCACAAATCTATAAGCAGGTTAAGAAGTACAAGAAACATATGAAGCTTCTGGGAGAAGATTTTGAAGACTTCTGTATCCGAGATATAGCAAGAGATAACTCCACCAAAGCTATTCACAATAGGCAAGGAGAGCTTGAAGCAGAGGTTGAGAAGCTTAAGAAAGAATTAGTTCTGGTAGAAGTCAATGCAACCAACCTCAGCAGAAGAGTAATGTTGGTGGAAGGTCATCTATCAGGAAAGATAACTCTGCTTGGAAAATCAGAATCTTAGAAGAAGGAACTTGCTCAGAAGAAGGATCATCCTCAGGAGAAGAAGTATCCTCAGAAGATAAACGTCCCTCAGAAGCAAAATCTTCAACAAAGGATGTATCAAGGTGAATCCTCAGCTCCAAGCAAAGGGGAGCTATAAGGAATATGGATATAGGTATGGCGTAAGCAGTTATCAAATTGGAGGTTATCAGAAGATGACTCAGAGAAATTCCCATGCCAGAAGAAGAGTTATACCTCAGAGGCAACCAATCCAGAAACCTTTGATCTTTGCCCATCTCCCAGAACTCTACAGAAAAAAAAAGGTCAGAGAAGCTGCAAAGATCTTCTGTAACTTTTGTGGAAAGAAGAATCATATAACTTCTATGTGTAGATTTAAGAATGGTTTTTATGATTCTTATGATTGGCTAGATCTAACTGTTCACCACTTTTCTACTGATAAGTTTAATAGTTTGTTTACAAGATTCGACTGTATATCAACAGTGCCAAAAACTTGTTCACATGAAATATAGGTGTTGTCAATACCCCTTATCAAAATAGAAAAATGATGATAACTGCAAGTATACAGTTGTGATGTAGTTTTAAAAGATATCGATCCCACAGGGAAAGACTAGTTTTAAAGATCAACAACGAAGATAAAATAAAGAAAATAAAATAAATTTGGTATTTTGGGTAGAAGGGTTAGAATGAAGAATGAGTAAATATAGGTATGAAAGATTAGAGAATCTAAATATATATATTTTCCCTACGAAATAAGGATAGCAGAGAAAGCATGCAAGTTCAACAAAGATGTTATGATTCACTAAACGAATTTAATAGACTCGGTTCTAAATACTCAGATGTTCAATTATTCTCCGCAAAGCAACACATGAAATGACTTTTCTAAACCTAGCGCAAACAAATTAAGATGATTATATAAACCTGGACAACGTCAATACTATGCTTAGTACGGGTCGCTCTCACATAGCCACATTTAGCAAGTTACCATTCCAAAAATTTTGGCTCACTAAACGGCGTTTTATAATAGATCCAGTGATTATACACGATATTGTGAACCCCGAAACTACTCTTAAAATTAACTCCAATGCATATAACTTGATTAACATAAAAGATTTAACACAAAATACGCATTATGAGACATAGACATATCATAAACTTTGAAATAGAAATTATAAGCAGAAAGCAAAGCAAACTTATAAGGTATGCAAGTGAAAGCTAAAGTTGATCAAACCGTATCCACTCTTTAATGGGAGTCGTCAATTCTCGCAATTCCTGTGTCCGCTTTGAATTCTGTCCCGGCCCGTACAGAACCTCCACTAGGATGATTTTCTTTACGAATATCGAACAAACGAATATTGAAGAATGAAAAATTTTATTGATAAGTGATTTGCAAGTACACTTATACAACAATCGCTCGAGAATATAGAAAAATCTAGTGATCGAAACAAGGATTCGAATCACTTAAACATTTTCTCACTAACACTTATGAACGTAGCGAATTCTCTATCTACACACACTATATGTAACCCTGATCTTCTTGCCACATCCACTGCTACACGAAATTGTGAAGTTTAGAGCCCTATTTATAGAGTTTGAAGGGTTGCATCTATCTATACAAAGAGTCGTGTCCATTGGTGAAAGATTGCATCACTTCATTGTGATTGGTTGAGAAGCTTCAATCTAATCCACAATGGATAGGCACCTTTTCATGATTGGTTGACTTCTAATAAGTATCTTTTGGTTGGTAGTTAATGGCGGTTGATGGAGGTTGATAATGCTTATCTGGCGGTTGGTAGTTAAGAAGACAGAAAATCGTCCAAGTCTAACAAACTTATGTTCTGAAGAAGAACAAGTTGCAACCGCGAATGATTGTCGCGACTGTGAATTGCATTTTTCTTCAGAATTCTCCTTGCAACTTCACCGATCTTTGACATCTTCGATACTAAGCCAAATCTTTAAGTTCCACGCATCTTTTTGCACCTTTTTCACTCTTTTTTCATAGAATTCCACTTTAGATCATTTTACTCCCAAGATTTACCTAATATCTGCATTTGCATAAAAAACAACTACATACCGCATGAAATCTTTTATATGAAGTATAAAATGACTTAAAATATAGTGTTTAGTGTGTAAAATTATTATGATAATAAGTGTAATTATACACTTATCACTAAGTCATGATGCACCCGAACCCAAGGGAAACTGGATTCAAAGATTCTAACCATCTACTTTTGCAAGTAAGTCTTAGGTCTACAGAAGGTCAACAAATCTGGTATGTAGATAGTGGATGCTCAAGACATATGATAAGAGATCAAAACATCATTTATCTTGTTAGAACATAAAAGATATGGAAATGTGAGCTTTAGAGACAACAAGAAAGGAAAGATCATTGGCAAAGGAACCATTGGATCAGAAATCAAAATTGAAGAAGTCTCTCTTGTTGATGGCTTGAAATTCAATCTTCTGAGTGTCGCTCAACTATGTGACCAAGGAAGAAAATTCATCTTTGACTTGGAAGGATGCTCCGTCATTGACTGTAAGTCAAATGAAACTTCGATATATGCTCCTAGAGTTGATAATGTATTCATAATTAATTTAAATAACAAATCAAAGAAAGATATATGCTTAATGATTAAAGAAGAAGAGTCATGGTTATGGCACAGAAGGTTAGGACATGCTAACATAAACCTTCTGACCAAATTAGTCAAATAGAAACTTGTTAAGGGTCTGCCAAGCTTAAACTTCGAAAAAGATCATTTGTGTAATGCATGTCATTATGGGAAACAATTCAAAAAGAGCTTTAAATCTAAATCTGAATTTTCCACTAAGAGAGTCCTAGAACTTGTTCATCTAAACTTGTTTGGCCTGTTATGCCCATGAGCATGGGCAGACACAGATATACCATGGTTATAGTGGATGATTATTCCAGGTATACATGGGTTATTCTGCTAAGTAGTAAGGATGAAGCCTATGAAGGATTCTCCAGACTATGTAACAGAATTGAGGTTGAACAAAGAGTCTTTCTTTCTAAAATAAGAAGCAATCATGGTAGAGAATTCGAAAATAGACTATTTGCTGGATTCTGTAACGCCAGAGGCATTGAGTACAACTTCTCTGCTTCTCACACCCCCCAACAAAATGAGGTTGTTGAGAGGAAGAATAGAACCATAGTTGAAATGGCTAGATCTATGCTTAGTGATAACAACTGTAACACCCCCGGATCGGGAGTGTCACGGTAACAGTAACTATCAGTAACTTATAACAGTAACTTATCAAATCACCATATTTCATATTAATACTTAAACAAATTTATTTCCAATATTCATATTCGAAAACTCCAAATATC
>CATIWQ010354965.1:0-19204 GCA_949673415.1 Euphorbia schlechtendalii
CAAACGAAATAAGATAATTATGAAAACCTGGACAACATCAATACTATGCTTAGTACGGGTCGCTCTCACATAGCCACATTTAGCAAGTTACCATTCCAAAAATGTTGGCTCACTAAACAGCGTTATATCACAGATCTAGTGATTATAAACGATATTGTTAACCTCGAAACTACTCTTAAAATTAACGCCAATGCATATAACTTGATTAACATAAAAGACTTAGCACGAAATACCCATTATGACACATAGACATCATAAACTTCGAAATAGAAAGTATAAGTAGATAGCAAAGCAAAGTTATAAGGTATGCAAGTGAAAGCTAAAGTTGATCAAACTGTATCCACTCTTTAATGGGAGTCGTCAATTACCGCAATTCCTACATCTGCTTTGAATTCAGTCTCGGCTCGTACAGAACCTCTGCTAAGATGCTATTCTTTGCGAATATCGAACCAACAAATATTGAAGAACGAAAACTTTTATTGATAAGTGATTTGCAAGTACACTTATACAACAATTGCTCAAATACATAGAGAAATCTAGTGATCGAAACAAGGATTCGAATCACTTAAACATTTTCTTGCTAATACTTACGAACGTAGCGAATCTAACTACACACACACACACTATATATAACCCTTTTTTCTCTGCACTTCCTTTATTGCTCTGAAGGCATACGAAATTGGTTGGCAATGGGGCCCTATTTATAGAGTTTGAAAGGTTGGGTCTATCCAAATGAAGAGTCACATCCATTGGTGAAAGATTGCATCTCTTCAATGTGATTGGTTGAGAGGCTTTGATTCAATCCACAATGGATAGGCCCCTTTTCATGATTGGTTCACTCCTGATAAGTGTCTTTTCATTTGTAGTTGATGGCGGTTGATGGCGATTGATTATACTTATCTAGCGGTTGGTAGTTAAGAAGATAATACCAGAAAATCGTCCATGTCGCGACCGCGATATGTGATTTGCGACCGTGAATCTTTTGTTGGTAGACTTCTGTTCTGAAGTGACCAGGTCGCGACCGCGAATGATTATCACGACCATGAATTGAGTTTTCTTTAGAAATCTCCTATTAACTTCACCGATCTTTGACAGCTTCGATCCTAAGCCAAATCTTTAAGTTCCACACATCTTTTTACACCTTTTTCACTCTACTTTCATAGAATTCCAGTTTTGATCATTTTACTCCCAAGATTTACCTAGTATCTGCATTTGCATAAAAAACAACTACATACCATGTGAAATCTTTTATATGAAGTATAAAAATTATTCAAACTATAGTGTTTATTGTATAATATTATCATGATAATAAGTGTAATTATACACTTATCATACCCCCACACTTAACTTTTGCCTTGTCTTCAAGGTAAATTCAACAGAAGTGTATAAATTTGGTAAACAAGTCGTACCTTTTTAGTGAAAGATTATTGCAATGAGTACCACATTCCACGTTGCAAAAGATTTCAAGAAGAAGTTCGAAATTTCCCACAAATTAGTAATGTGCAATTTATATAGCTTAGTTGCGTACCTTTGTTCATAGTGGAGAGTTAACCGAATTGCATCTTCATATAAGCGTTATATGCATTCTCGAATATTACTTTCTCTTAAGCATAGTATAAAGTATAAAGGACATAGAAAGCACACTTTGATTAATTTCTCTCAAGGCATTTTTAAGTAACCTAGGATGCTAAAAACACGCACAGTGGTGGCATTTTATGCTCCATACCACTCTCCCCTTTTTTCAGTGGTTGCATTTTATGCTCCATACCACTCTCTCATTTTTTTTCTTTTAAGCATATGTTTTTTAAGTACTTTGTACTTTGCACCCATTTTTTTTGCTATGCTTTCTTTTCTTTTTCACTCAATGAATGGTTGTAGTTTCTGCTCCGTACCATTCCTCACCTTTTGCATAACTCGTTGGTTATCCTCTCTTTCTTTTTATTTTTCATTAATCCCCTCATCCTTTATTGATCAAGTTCAAAGTATTATGGCTATAGTTTCCTACACTTTAAACATACTCAATACTTATAGGACCTATTCGAGATTTGCATATAGAACTCATAGTAAGAATACCATTAGATATTACTCCACTTAAACTTATCGGAAGCATTAAACAAAAACTATATAACTTATACTAATTCATGTTGCATCGAAATATAAATCGAAACTTACTTGGAATGTTACTTTCGAATGTTACTCACCACTCATCCTTGCCAATAATGTTGTGCACTAACGCTCAAATTCAACATGCGCTCAATTTTTGCACTAACATCAAACTTGTAAAACCTGACACTCACAATATCCTTGGACAGTTGTTAGTAAAGTATTAGAAATGATAATGTATAACTAACAAAATATCAAGAAAAATTTTCAAATTTCTTCGATTTTTTTAATTTTTCTTCATTGTTTTTGGATTTTACGAGATTTTTACAAATGCCCCCCCACACTTAAAGAACACAATGTCCTCATTGTGAGACATTATAAAAATCAAAACTAAAAACTAAAAACTAGTCTAAAAATGATTGAAAAATAGAAAAGTTAAGAAAATACAAAACCCGATCATTGCGAAGGAGAATCCGGTGGACTAGGAGTGAATTGACAATTTTGTTTTCTAAAGAAAGAAAGTAATTTTCGAAGCATCGACTTATTACTTTTCTTTAGAATTTTCATGTCTCTTTTCATAACTCTAAGTTCCGTTTGGCAATTATCCAACTTTTATTCCTTTCTAGCCTTCCAATCTTCCAAGCTTCTTCGTTTTCTTCATTTTCTTCTTCTATTTCTATCATCGGTTCTTTTCCTTTGCGGTGGCTAACTGATGGATTTGATGGGATGGTGGAAGAATCCTCTTGAGACAAGTTGAGCTACTTTGTGCGATTGGAGTAGGAGTAGAAAGAATAAACACCATTGTGCTCTTGGAGTAATCCGGTGTTCTTCAAGTATTTTCTATCCATGTAGCGAAAATATTCTTCCGGTTGCTGAACATATGGAAGTTCACCTTTGGCACCCAAGATTATACCGGTTATAATTTCAACAGCTCCAATCTTGCTTCTTATGCTCGTTGAGTTCTTCTTTATCATATCCCAAATAATATCCATGATTTCCACTTTTTGCTTCATCATAGCACACGAAAGAACATACAAGTCCTTTTGTTGAACTTTAGTATTCTCGACTCGACAAAATACCGAAGTGGAAAGGTATTTGTGGAGAAGGAGAATACATTCATCCTTAATGAGTTTGTTAGGGGAATTTTTGGGATCGAAAACTCTCTTACCCGATAAATTTTCCCAAACTAGGTTAGGTTGAAATGAGTCCATCATGCTTCCTGAATTTTCAATCTCAAAACCGAACCAATTGCCCATCATCTATCTTGTGACTGTGTATTGCTATCCTTGATTCCTAAACTGAATCGCCCTCTTCCTAAAATCTTCAAAATCGAATGTCACCAAACACTCGAGAATCCAATCTCGATTTTGTGGAAAGCGCATTGACACAAAACTTGATAGACCAAGGCTGGAAAGATATGCTTCCATCTCTTGTCGAAGGTTTAGACTCTTTAAGAAAACCAAATCAAGGAATATCATCCCAGTGATATCCAACTTGCTTAACTTTTGAAATCATTTGCCTTCCTCTCTCATTCTCATCATAAACGGATAATCAAATTCCTCTTGAATTGATTGTGCTCCTTGCTTTTGTGCAGCTCTTTTCACACGAGGCATGGTTGTTTATAAAGAAAGAAAAGTTTGGAAAAGGTTTAGATCGTCGAATGAGAAAATTTAGAAATTAGAAAGCTTTTGTAGAAGGTGTGGTGGTTAAGGTTCAACTTGGACCTATTTATAGAGGTATATTGGGTCTCTAATTGGTCATTAATGGGATTATAGCCATTTAGGGTCAAAATTAGCCGTTTAATGGCTGTTTAAGCCATCTGTCACGTGTTAGTCGTGATTTATAACAGTTATAATTTTGCAGTGTCGTGATCGTGAAGGCCAGTCACGATCGTGATTCTCTTCATGAATGAAACAAAAAGTTTTTCTCTTCAAAAGTCACGAGCGTGAGATATGTCCTGGTCGTGAGCTGTAACTTTTCCAAATTCTTCAATTTTAGACTTGTACCTATAAAAACTTAGAAACACACACAAACACAAACTTTGTTAAACACAAATACAAACTTTGAACATTGACGTCTTGGTGTTCAATTTTTATTTATAAAAACAAAGACTTACAAACAAACAATTTAAACAAGCAAATAAACAAACAAACAAACTACTAAATAAACACACAACTTAAAAGCTACCGATACAAATTTTTCTAAAGGAAAATGAAATTTATTCAGGCGAGAGTGATTCTATCATCCGATTAATCTCATAAGTAGATTCACTTAAATCTTGCTCAATATCAATCAGTAAAGGATGAACATCTTCGATTTTTCTACGGATCGACATTTGCCCTTCCATAATATCATTTAACCTTATATGGAGGTTTGGATTTCCTTGATTTCCTCCTAACGCAATTTCCCTTTCTCTTTCTTGGTCCGCTTCCACTCTTTTGTCCCATGATTTTCAGCTATAAGTTATTCTATCTTCTCCAATGTTCCTTATTAAGAAATTTTTCTCAAAGAAGACTTCCATTGTTAACTCCAGAATTACGTCTTCACTATTGAAAATTTCTGTAAAATAAGGTATGCCTTCTAGAATTGCTTCCAAGATAAACAACTCTTCAGGAATGACAATATCGGAGTTTGATCTACCAAACAAAGCACCACTTAAGTAAAAGTGTAATGCCAACAAACAAGGATCACAAATCCACCGGCTATAGGTGAATTCTTGTTCGTATTCAGTTTGGCCCGTCAAACGATTCCATGCTGGTACAGGATTCTAACCAGGAAGCATCTTATAGAAATAATCTTTTGAAAATCCCAAATACTTCTCTAAAGCTTTCCTTGTGATCTTATATTCTCTTCCATGATGGCGATAGACTAGACAATTTTTTCTATCGTTTCTCCAAGCCACTGTGACTAGCATTTCCATGCAATCACTCAAACTATTTCCAAGGGTCAGGTTTGAGTAAATGACAAGATTAAGTACTCGGAGATAGTACATAACTCTATCAAAAATACCCAGATGAATAAGGTTGTTCCTTTGAATTATATAGGAACTTTTGAATTGAGCACCTCATATCATTTCATAATGATCCCCCTCTTCTTTCGAATAGATTGGGAATGGCACTTCGTACCACTCTTGGATATTCTTTGGTTGAAATATACCAGTTCTCGCCGGATAAGCCATTTGGATAACAGAAAATTTGTAAGAATTGAAAGGAAAATTGATCTGGAATAAGTATCAATTTGAGAGGAAGAATTCTGATTAAAGGAGTAGATGATTAACGAACAAACGTGCATCAATTATATAGAGATTAGTGGGAAAAACTGTCAAATAACCGCTTCATTGCTACAGTTATTGCACAGGTCACGATCGCGAAGGCTTAGTTGCAAGCGTGACTAGCAGAATTTTGAGAAACAGAAAGTTTATATGGAAATTCACGAGCGCGATATTCAGTCGCTAATACGAATTGAGGAAATAAAAGAAAATCTTCTATTTATCAAGAATTAAGATGGAAAATTATGATGATCACCCCAAAGATGATTATTTCATAAACTTTTCGTATCTAGAATGAAATTTAGAAAATTGTATAAGAAACAAAACAAACAATTATTATCTTTAGAACTTACTCGTCTTCCCCAACAATATCTTTAAAACACTATTGCTTTCCCCGGCAACGGCGCCAAAAACTTGTTCGCCACTTTTCTACTGATAAGTTTAATCAAATATGGTTCTAAAATCTCGTGAACTGTTGGCTATCAACTGCGCCAAAAACTTGTTCATATATAAAATGTAGGTGTTGTCAATACCCCTTACCATGTAGAAAAATGATGACAACTACAAGTATATAGTTGCAATGTAGTTTTAAAAGATATCGAACCCACAGGGAAAGAACCTGGTTTAAAGATACGTAAGGGAAAAATAAAGATAAGGAAATAAAAATAGGATATGATTTATATTTTTAGGTAGAAAGATTAGAACGAAAAGTTGAGTAAATATAGATGTCATAGATTAGAAACTCTAAACATAGAGATTTTCACTACGAATAAGTATAGCAGAGAAAACATGCAAGTTTAACAAAGTTGTTCCGACCCTTTAGATTATCTAACAGATTCAGTTCCCGACCCTTTAGTTTAACAAAGTTTCTAGCAGGAGTTTGTAATAAGCAATCAGAGACTGAGGAAAGTTACAAGAAGTTAGATCATGTTTAAGAATCAATCATCTTCTATTCATAATTTAGAGATACAAGTTGGCCAATTAGCGAGTGTTATTCCATCTAAAGGAAAAGGCCATTTACCTAGTAACACAGAAGGAAATCCTAAGGAAAATGTGCATGCTATAGCCCTTTGTAGTGGTAAATTACTAGATAAATTAGATCCTTCGGGTATGCTTGCTAATGATGTTGTTGAAGTTCCGGATGATTATCCGAGTACATCCAATGATAAAACAGGAGTGGATGAACAACTTAATTCTGGAAAGGTTAATCCCCCTCAACCACCATTTCCACAAAGAGTGAAGAAGAAGAATGAGGATAAGTAATTCATCGAGTTCATCAACAAACTTAAAGGTCTGGAAATCAATTTTTCGTTCATTGAAACCATTACACAAATTCCAAACTATGGTAAGTTTATTAAAGAACTTTTATCTCTTAAGCATAGTTTAGAAGGAATATTGAAAGTATCTTTAACTGAAGATTGTAGCAAAATAATAACTACTACAATGCCCACTAAACTTAAAGATCTAGGAAGTTTCACAATACCATGTGAACTTGGAAACATTTCCTTTCCAAAATGTTTATGTGCTCTTGTGGCTAGTATAAATCTTATGCCTTTATCAATCTTCAAAGAGTTGAAGCTCGATGATGAATATAAAAGGATAAATATGGTCTTGCAATTAGTCGACCATTCTATTAAACATTCTTATGGCATAATAGAATATTTGCTAGTTAAAGTGGATAAATTTGTTTTTCCAACAGACTTTGGTGTGCTAGATTTTGCATATGATGAAAAATGCCCTATAATCTTAGGAAGACCTTTTATGCATACTAGCTTGATAGATGTGTCAGAATGTAAAATTAAGTTAAGGACAGATGATGATACTGTTGAATTTAATATGGATAAGGCTTATAATTATCCAATGGATGAAGACATATGCATGAAACTTGACTTGATCGATGCTTGTATTCTAGAAGTTGTCAAGTTAGATTTCATCCATGAATATGAAGTCAAGGAGTTGGGAAACACCATTGGCACTTAAATCTCTTATCTTTTCCAATATATATGTATATAGTAGCATATTTTTATTTTGTTTTTGTGCGTTTTTAGTTAGTGTCATTTTAAAATAAAAGAAAAGTGAAAAGTTTTTGGATTTTAACATTTTGCTCTCGTGACCTGTTTCACACTCGTGAATGGAGTTGTCAAAACATTTTGTTTCTGTCTAAGTGAAAGTCACGATTGCGATGATCCATCACGATCATGATATGTGCGATTTCACAATAGTTATTGATGTAACGTCTCTTTATCTAACAGTTATATTAGATATATATATCCGTTGAAAAAGCACACTACACCATAGATGGTCTGTTGCAACCAAGATTCCTATTGTTGCTCCACTAAGGTTACAAATTTCATGATAAAAATGATTTTTAGCATCGAAATTACGAAGTTTTCAATATTAGTTGCCACAGTAATCAAATTTCGTTAAATGCACATTCGGCCGCAATGAATTGGATTAATCATTGCCCAAAACATGAAGGAATAATGAACTTTTGACGGTGCGGGACAAAAGATAATAGTAATGAAGTGGTAGGATTTAATCCCGATCAATGAAATTTTAGTCCCATTAAAATATAATATAAATAAAATAAAAAAATATCCAACTATAAAAGCCAATTCTCTCACCTTGTTTCTCTCTCCTACCATTTTCTTCTTTCTCTAAATCCCTAGTCCCCCTTTGCTTACTGTAAACAAATTCACAAATCTTCATTCTCGCTGGAGTCATCGTCGGAGCTGTTCTATAATTGGTTAATCAAGGCAAAGAGGTTACCCAACTTTTTCATCTCCTCTCTAATCTCCTCCAACAAGTCAGTTTTCTTCCTCTTTTCTCTTTCAATTTTATATCGTTTTCCTGTGTCAAGTCAATTGCTACTGTTATTCAATTTCATATATGTTTTTTTCAATCAGAACCAATTCTTTCTATTACGAAATTCTCATATTTCATTTGATTAGTTGATTTTATCATTCGGTTATCATCAATTTTTCTTCTTCATGCAATTATGTTTCTGATACAACTACAAATTATATTTTTTTAGATTCTATTTCTTAATATATAGGCTGAAGTAAAGAAGTAGAGATGAATAAAGTAATTCATTTCACTTACCCAATTGCTGGTGGAATTGTGAGTCTTCTTTTGTCCCCAATTCTCATGTCTAAGGATTCAAAATGAATTATATGTAAATACTAGAGATGAAGTTCAAATGAGTAAAGATAATTACATTAACTCTAACATGCCAGCCCTTTATTACTTGTCCCACGCCTGCAGTGCCAAAACCAAGAAATTATAATTGTTAATCAAACAATAACCTATCCTATTATCCAATATAATATGCAACCCTATTTTTGTAATACCTAGCCTGAATTTGAAGGGTGCTCTTCCCACATTGGAATCAAAGATTTTTCCGTTCTTTTTTAGCTTGCCAATGTAGCGCACAATCACATGAAACCCAAGAGTCAAAACTGAGTTATCCTACTGCAAATAGATTAAACATAGGAAGTGGAAAAAATATTTCATTGTATCTTCTATTTTGAGGGCTAACTATTAAACAGTTAAGTGACTTGCCTGACTTCCATGAGAAGCTGTTTTGCCACTAAGCTTACCCACAACTATCTCTTCAATAATCAACCCATTAAGAAAGGTTCTAAATTTGGAAGTCTTGCTTGCAAATGCCTTATCTACAAACCCTGTAGAAGACTTGTTTTCATTTGTCATAGCTGAAACAATTATATTCTTATTGGCATCCTCCCCATCATCTTGATTTTTCTTGTTGTTCTTTTTCTTGTCAGGGGTTTTTCACTAGGCTTAGAGCTTGCATTAGTGGTTAGTCCCCTGCATTTTTCAGCAGAAAATTGGTGAGTAAATTTAACATAGACCAGTAAAAAAACTTTAAAACAACATCAAAATGCCCAAGTACTACTATCACAATCACTTTCTTAATATGTAGGCTGAATTACCATTAGGTCTTGTCACCATTTTCTTTAATTAAATAATATTCATCTAGGAAGAATAATTTTAATTTAAAATGGGTTTGATTCACACTATGTCTTGGGAAATAGTTACAATCCAAAGAGAGTGAAAAATAGACAGTAGTTGTTTCTATAAGTATTTATTCAAATTAAATGTTAACCTACAATGCTCTTGTCACTAATAGCTTAACCTCTAAGTTATTTACTCTAATGTAATTGTTGACTCTGCTAACTACTATGTATGTGATAGAATACTACATCATCTATCTTTTTACTATAAGTCTATAACCCATATGCTTCATATGACTTAGACTAGTTATAAACTTATCTGCCTTGGAAACTTCTGAGTAATTATATAAAATGTGTTATTATGTATTCATATATATTTGTAATCGCTTGTGAACTTTGCTTTCAGATATCTTTGTGTATGTTATGGCATAATGTGATTTGTATAATTGGCATGAAATGCTTTTATTTGTTAATAACCATAGACATAAGTGTAAATGCACCATGCATTAATTGGTTTTGTGTTGCGAAATTTTTGATCCTTCATAAAAGTTCGGTACTTTGCAAATGATTCATTTCTATCTTAATTCATCAATGCAGGTAGAAGTACTCATGAATCAGGAAGAAGTTGAATTACGAGTCAAAATTGAAGCACTTGGATTGGAGTTTACAAAAGTTCTTTCGAAGTCAACAAACAATCTCGATGAGGTACAATAATGTCCTAATAAACTTATTTCTAAACTTTTGAAAATAGCACCATATCACTACATTGTGTACTAGGAACACTAATTTGTGAATGTGTTTTCCTTTTCACCTTACAATCTAATCATAAAATTCTCAATCTATATTTCTTGCTATGTGAGTCTCATTTTTATACTCTTTGCTTGCTTACAATTTTTATACATCTATTATATAAATCCTATGAAAGGACACGTGGCGGGCGGGGTAACTGTTACTTATGGTCATAGCTTTGAACTATGGAAAATAGCACTCTACATTCTTATAAGTTATAACCTTTTCTAGAGTTTTGCAATATGAAAATTTAAATTTTTATGTAATTTGTTATGATCCACTTTCCTCTTTATGTGTTAAAGGGTACGAATTCCTCTTTAATTTTCTATGATCCTCTTTATTCTTTGTACATCATGTCTCTTTCCTTACATTTATGCCTATTATGCAGATATCTCAAAGATATACTACAATATGCAAAATATTAGATTTGACATTGATCTACAAGAGGTACTTTTTATACTTTCTGCTCCATTTTGACTTCATGACTGCACTTTTAGTCATGTGTACTTTGTGCTTGTTTGATACTTATTAAAAATGTTTTCCCTTGGACTATCAGTGGTAATACTTTTGAGCTTGAGGGATAATTCTATTTAAATAGTAGAGTGGAGCTTTAACACTTTCAAGGTATTTTTTAAAATATTAAGTGCATGTAATTTCATATTGTCATATTGGTTAGCTTACTTAAAATATTGTACATACCTATCATTAAAAATACATGAAATGTTGTATATTATGTATTTTATTTGATCTGTTAAAGTATGACCTAATCTGCAAATGAGAAATTTATTGTTAGGACTTAAGTTCATATTTGAAGTATGATTTTATAGAGGTTAGTTAAATGTGTGTATGTAATAGCAAAGGTACACTTGATTATATGATTTATAATGTTAGATAGTTTCATGCTTTCTCTGTAGTCATGGGTGACAAAGAGAAGGTGTGGTTGGAATATCCTAGGTATAGAAATTGGTATATCAACAGGGTGAAAGAATTCCTTAGAAATGCATTTTCCAATTTCCCCTATGGATTGGAAATTATCCAGCTGAGGTGTCCTTACAAAAACTATCATAACAAACATTGGCGTGACCATGATGAGATATTTGATCATTTCATTTACAATGGAGCCTCAGCCATCTTCGCGTAATGGATTTATGATGTATCAGTCATGGATTCACAAAATAATATTGATGTTGTGAATTCGAATGCAAATACATCATTTAGAGATAATCTCCATGCAATGTTACATGCTACTCATCAAGACATGGTGAATGCTGAAAGTACAAATGAAGGAGTGAAACAAGGACCCAACGCTAAAGTAGAAAGATTTTATCGATTGGTTAATGAACGAAAACAACCATTGTACCTAGGCTACAAGAATTTCTCTTGTTTGAGTTTCCTCATCTGCTTTTATCATGTAAAGTGTACAATTAGAATGACTAAAAGTGGGTTCACTTTATTAATGGAGTTGATAAAGGAGGCTTCCTCCCATGCCACTATACCAAAGTCTTTTAATGATGCAAAGAAAATCATACAACAGCTAGGTCTTGACTATGAAAAGATTCATGCACGTCCTAATGACTGCATGTTGTATTGGAGAGAATACAACAATGAAGAAGTTTGCAAATTTTATGGTTTATCAAGGTGGAAAATAATGGAAAGTAATGATGGTGCCGGTGTTAGGTCCAAAGAAACAACTCTAGAAGTTGCATCGAAGTTGATGTGTTATTTCCCTCTTAAACCAAGGTTGCAGAGAATGTTTATGTCTAAACAGTTCTCTCATCTCATGAGATGGCATGCAATTGAACAAAAAATTGATGGGAAATTAAGACACATAGTTGATGGTGAGGCATGGAAGGCGATGGATGCTAAATATTCCAACTTTTCGATAGAAATACGAAATATTAGATTGGTTCTAGTAGCTGATAGCTTAAATCCTTATTGTATGATGGGTATAATTCATAGCACATGGCCTATTATTTTGGTCAACTACAACCTGCCACCTTGGTTATGCATGAAGTCAGAAAACTTGCTTCTTTCTACATTAGTATCTGGACTGGAATCTCTTGGAAACAATATTGATATATATATATATATATATATATATATATATGCAGCCCTTGATTGTAGAGTTAAAAGAGTTGTGGGATGTAGGGTTAGAAACTTATGATGCCATGACTGATGAAAGTTTTATGCTCATGCAAGTTTGTTATGGACTATGAGTGATTTTCCAGGACTTGATATGTTAAAAGGGTGGTCTGGAAAAAGGAAACTAGCTTGTCCTTCATGTAATTATGAGACCACGTCATTATATTTGAAAAATTGCAAGAAGATGTGTTACATGGGACATAGGAAATTTCTTGATGCATCGCATAGATATAGGTTTGATAAAAGAAGATTTAATGGTAAAAATGAAATGGGAGAGGCTTCTAAGGTTTTGACTACAAGTGACATAGAAATTCTCTTTGGTGATTATGTTAATGATTTTGGGAAGAAAAAGAGAACGAGAAAGGCTAGTGATAATTCCCCTTGGAGGAAGAGGTCTGTTTTTTTTAATTACCATATTGGAGTCATAATTTACTTCCATATAATTTAGATGTCATGCATATAGAGAAGAATTTTTTTGATAATATATTGGGTACTTTACTTAATATCAGTGGTAAGACAAAAGATCATTATAATGCTCGTAAGGATTTGCAAGATTTGGGCATTAGGAAAGTATTGCACCCTATTCTATGTAGTGATGGAGAAAACTTTGAGTATAGGGCAACCAACTTTTACATGTCTAATAAAGAGAAAGATAAGTTCTGTTTAGTACTTAAGAATGTGAAGTTGCCATACGGAAGTGATTCTAATATTAGTCGGCGTGTAAACTTGAAGGAGCGGAAATTATCGGGGTACAAGAGTTATGATGCTCATATAATTCTACAATACTCGCTGCAGGTTGCTTTATTGAAATTAGTGAAACCAGAATTTGCAATTCCTTTAATTAAATTAGGTGCATTCTATAAGGGAATATACAAAAAAACTATTGATTTGGCAGAGATTAAGAAGTTACCGCAACAAATCATAGAAATACTTTGTCAATTTGATATCACATACCCACCATCTTTCTTTAACATTATGGTTCACTTACAAGTCCATTTATGTAAGGAAGTTGAACTTGGTGGTCCAGTTTATTCTAGATGGATGTATCCAATTGAGCAGTATCTAGGTAAACTGAAGTAGTATGTACGGAATAGGAGTAAACTGGAAGCATCCATTGCAGAAGGGTACATGGTAGAGGAATGTTTGACATTTTGTTCAAGATTTTTCGATGGGAATGCAACTCCAGATTCCAATTTTGTTCCTGAATCTCCTGAAAGTTCAAGGGAGGGATATGTTTTAGGGACAAGGAGAAATAAACATGGAACATAGGGTTATCTAGATGATGATACATTCACCAAAGCTCATTGATACGTCTTATTCAATTGTGACAACAAGGAAATAGAGTCATTGATTGAGTAAGAAATTCGAACCCCTCTTTTGTATTCAACTATACTAATTTAAATATATTAGTTTCAACAATTGTGTAATCCAATTAATGTTTGTAGGGAACATCGTTTATTGGTTGACAATCAAGTAAAGTTGAAGAAGTATGTAAGAGAAAGATCACATACAATAGAATTCCAGAAATGGTTAAAGGAAGAGGATGGACAAAAAGAAAACATTTCAAGGGAACTCACTACTTTAGCGAAAGGTCCTAATCGAGCAGCTATGAGGTATAGTTGTTATGCCATTAATGGATACAGATTCCATCCAAAATATAGAGATGCCAAGTGTACCACACAAAATAGTAGTGTTTTCTATTCGACCTTAACCACAAGTTTTTCAAGTTCTAAAGATGATAATCCAATAGTCGGGACTGTTTATTATTATGGTGCTATCGAAGAAATTATTGAATTGAAATATTTGGGTGTTTATGATGTTGTTTTGTTTAGATGTTGTTGGTATCAACAAGAAAAGGGACTTTATGATTTGCCTCGTGTCAATTTCAACAAGTTGTACCAACAAAATGATCCATTTGTTATTGCTGGACAAGTGCAGCAAGTATTTTATGTAGAAGACCCTGTACAGAAGGGTGTGCACTATGTTGTTAAGAAAGTGGAACTGGAGTGCCATCAACCAGTAATGAACAAAGACTTGGAACATGTTTTAGAAGGTGATAAAACTGATTTGTCATTACAATGTCAAGTAGATAATGCTAGTTGGAGTAGAGAAGACATACCAAGAATGAAAATACCCATCTCTATTGTTGTTTAATTATGGTGCAAGATAGGAACAAACCCATAATAATTAGACTTGTAATTAACTTGTAATAGGTGCTTTTTAATTTTTGTGTGATTTGTAATGTAGTGCATGGAACAAACTTGTAATGTGATTTTTATCCTTTCTATGATATGTTTCCAGGGTTGGTTTTAATTGGTAATTTTTTTAACTTTACTTATTTATTTCTTTGCAATAGAGAAGCCAATTTGTGCTTCATTTGTGTTGGCTTGATAATAGATAATGATATATCACAATCATGGGGCCTATTTGCATACTAGGTAGGCCATTTGTGTGGGGTTTTAGAACTATCTGTAGATGACAATTAACTTTGTCCCTACTTTCAATAAATTTCATTTCAGCTTGATATGTTTAGCTAATTGTTTTTTATGGCTTTTAACATTGTTTTTCTTCATTATTGGACAGTTGAAATCAAAATGTGAATGAACTTGCACCATGAGGGAAGGTTCTCTTCCACTTCATATGTAGGGGGAAAGAATACAAAGATAGAATACATAGATCCAGATTGTTTAGGTTTCACGGAATTGGCAGAGCACATCAAGGATCTTGGGTATACAAAAATAGGAGGCATTTATGTTAAGGGATGTGCTGGTGGATGGGATCTTGTGATAGATGATGAACAAGTAATGGAATACATTTCAAGATACAATGACAAAGATGTAGTGGAGTTTTTCATTAACACTACAATTGATTGGATGCTACCACCATTGTCGAATTTGCAACCTCATATAATCATCAGACCAAGACCCAATATACTAGAAGGTAAAATTTCTTGAAAATTGTTAATATATTGGTATTTTCTACTGTTTGTATAATTTAGACTTGTAATATGTAGACTTGGTATATTCCTTTATATTGCTTATGTTCATTCCTTTCTTGATACATTTGCAGTTGATGTTCACTTTATTATTTTTTAATATTCCTGTAAAAGTACCCAAGAAACAACAAACCTAGCGCAAATTTGTGACAATGCGAACCGCACAAGCACAAGAAGCGAAAAAGAAGACAGTTGTTACCACTAGGAAAAAGTTACCAATGATAGAAGAGGAGGTTGTTTCTGAAGATGTGATGGATATGGAAGATGAGCATATTCCAATTTTGAAGGTTGGAGAAATGAGAATTGAAGCCAACAAGCACCGCCTTGCTTCTCTTAATTTACAAACACGTGTTGATGGCTTGACTATACTTGGAGACAAAAGTGGCAAGGATTAAAGTTCGATCCGGTAACGGTAGTGAAGATTACTATCCTTCCATTAAGTCTACAAAAAGCACTGATGATGATGTATCTCATGATACTGTTTCACGTTATAAGGTTCATGCTTTGATCACTTAGTGAAAATTTAATATAATTTTGTCACAATTTAAGTATATTTGGTTTGTGATGGACTTGTGCTTCGTTCATCAGCTAAAGAAAACAGTGGCAGTGAATGTCGCTCAAAATAGGCGCATAACAAGATCATAGACTAGTGTTGCTACAGCTGCAATTATCGGGGATAACCAATAGGTTAATGTACAAAGTTATATAATATTTTGTTCAATTGAAGTTCCAATTTTTATTATCCAATTCAACACAAATATAGATGCACTTGAATTTATTTTGGTAGTAATAATGCTTATTTTTTTAATTGTTGTTTAAATAAATTTAGCAACTCATTTGTGCCTCCTAAACAGGTTGGTAAGATGGGATTAAATAGAATAACAAATGACAAGGTGGATGTTGGGAAAAGAATGCCACCTTGTAGTCCGGCCCTTAATACTCGGTCTTCAATTTGAAGGAGTCAAGCATTAGGGGTTGAGAATGTAGTTGCACCCAATATTTCTATTGGGACTGATGTAAGCATTTTATATTTAAGCATTATTTCTATTGGGACTGATGTAAGCATTATTTCTATTGGTAGTAATAATGTAAGCCTTTGTTAATTTTATGTGTCGATTGGTGTATTATATGTTATTACTCACTTTCTTGCTAGGAGAATCATGGAATTGAAAAACCTGTTTCTGTTCTAGCATCTAATACACAGTTGTAGCAGGAAAAGAAAACTAACCCTGGATCTGTTGCTACATATTTATCTTTTCGGGCATAATAGAATAAAGATAAGGAAATTGAGAAGCCTGTATTGCTTGAATATGAACCTCATAACAATGAAATGTCTTTAGGTTGTCAAATATATCTTATTTTTGGGTTTACTTTTCTTATTTATTTATTGTTGTTACAACTTAGAGTAAAGTATCATTTGGTTTTTCAATTGACAAATGTAAGTGAAGGTCAATGTGCACCTAAAAATGAAGGGGGAAAACGAAGATGTCTGCTATTCATACAAGGAAGTTTGAAGATTGAGAAGTTATACATTTGAATGAAAACCTCCAACCTGTTTCAGCTGATTCTAAATTGGTTTCGAGACTTAGTAAGCTTTTGGGAACATTAGCAAGGGAGTATGCGGCTCTTAATTTTGTCAACTGGAGCAAGGTTCTAGGCAAGAAAAACCTATGGGATTATGTGAAGGTAAGTCTGTTCGCAATTTTTGACTCTAATAACTCTTAGGATTTTTTATTTAATAATGATACCAAAAACCTTGTCTCCCACTTTCCTACCGATAAGATATAAGTTCAAAATACGAACAAATGTTGTCAGTACCATTTATCTAAATAGAAAAATGGTGACTACTACAAGTATACAGTTACGATGTAGTTTTAAAAGATATTGATCCCACAGAGAAGGATTAGCTCTAAAGATCAACAAGAAAAAAGGAATAAAGAAAATAAAATATTTTTGGATTTTAGTTAGGAGGATTAGAATGAAGAATGGATAGATATATGTATGGAAGACTAGAGATTCTAAATATATAGAGTTTTCCTACGAAATAAGTATAATAAAGAAAATATGCAAATTCAACAAAATTATTACATTCACTAGACTAGTTTAACATAATCAGTTCTAGACACTCAGATGTTCAATGATTCACTGCAGAGCAACACATGAAATGACTTTTCTAAATCTAGTGCAAACGAATTAAGACAATTATATAAACCTAGACAACAATATTACTATGCTTAGTACGGGTCGCTCTCACATAGCCACATTTAGCAAGTTACCATTCCAAAAATGTTGGCTCACTAAACAACGCTAAAATCATAGATCTAGTGATTATACAAAATCTCGTTAACCCTGAAACTACTCCTAAAGTTAACTCAAAGGCATATAACTTGATTAATATAAAAGATACAACACAAAATACCCATTATGATACATAGACATATCATAAACTTTGAAATAGAAAGTATAAGTAGAAAGCAAAGAAAAGTTGTAAGGTATGCAAGTGAAAGCTAAAGTTGATCAAACAATATCCACTCTTTAATGGGAGTCGTCAATTCCCGCAATTCCTGCATCTGCTTTGAATTCGGTCTCAGCCCATACAGAACCTCCGCTAGGATGCTATTCTTTGTGAATATCGAATAAATGAATGTTGAAGAACAAATACTTTTATTGATAAGTGATTTGCAAGTACACTTATACAACAATCGCTCTAATATGCAGAGAAATATAGTGATCGAAACAAGGATTCGAATCACTTCAACATTTTCTTGCTAACACTTATGAACGTAGCGAAAACTAAATAATTTCGCTCTCTATCTATGCACACACTATATCTCTCACTTTTCTAATTCCATTGCCACACCATTCATGAAACTTGTAAGGTTTGGAGCCCTATTTATAGAGTTTGAAGGGTTGCATCTATCCAAACGAAGAGTTTTTTTCCATTGGAGAAAGATTGCATCACTTCATTGTAATTGGTTGAGAAACTTTAATTTTATCCACAATGGATAGGCATCTATTCATGATTGGTTGACTTATGATAAATGTCTTTTCATTGGTATTTGATGGTGGTTGATCATTCTTATCTGGCGGTTGGTAGTTAAGAAGATTTGACCAAAAAACCATCCAAGTCTCGACCGTGATATACAAGTCGCGACCGTGAATCTTTGTTTGACAATTTTCTACTTCTGAAGTGTATCAAGTCACGACCGCAAATTGTTGTCACGACTGTTAATTACGTTTTTCTTTAGAATTCTTCTTGTAACTTCACCAATCTTCGACAGCTTCGATCCTAAGCCAAATCTTTAAGTTCCAAGCATCTTTTCGCACCTTTTTCACTCTTTTTACATAGAATTCCACTTTAGATCATTTTACTCCCAAGATATAACTAGTATCTGCATTTGAACCAAAAACAACTACATAACATGTGAAATCTTTTATATGAAGTATAAAAATGACTTAAACTATAGTTTTAGTGTATAAAATTATACTGATAATAAGTGTAATTATACACTTATCATACCCCCACACTTAACTTTTGCCTTTTCCTCAAGGTAAATTCAACAGAAGTGTATATATTGGTAATCAAGTTCGTACCTCATTTGGCGAATGACTATTGCAATGCATACCACATTCCCACGTTGCATAAGATTCATGTAGACGTCCAAAATTTCCACAAATTAGTAATATGCAATTTATATAGCTTAGTTGCATACCTTTGTTCTTAATGGAGAGTCAACCGAATCGCATCTTCATATAAGCGTTATATGCATGCTCGAATATTTCCTTCTCTTAAGCATAATATAAAGTATAAAGGACATAGAAAGCACACTTTGATTAATTTTCTCTCAAGGCATTTTTAGGTAACCTAGGATGCTAAAACACTCTCAGTGGTTGCATTTTATGCTCCATACCACTCTCCCCTTATTTCAGTGG
>CATIWQ010354972.1:0-39375 GCA_949673415.1 Euphorbia schlechtendalii
GACTTCTTCTATCTTGATTTCAGACCCGATGGTTCCTTTACCAATGATCTTTCCTTTCTTGTTATCTCCGAAGCTTACATTCTCATATCTTTTGCGATCTAATGAGATGAATGAGCTTTCATAGTCATATGTCTTGAGAATCCACTATCTACATACCAGATTTGTTGACCTTCTGTGGACCTAACACTTTGGGTTCAGGTGCATTATCAACTAAATAAGGCCAATCATAAGTATCATAATATCCATTTTTAAATCTACACGTAGCAGTTGTGTGGTTTTTCTTTCCATAGAAATTACAAAAGGTTTTTACTGTTTCCTTTTGCAGAAATCTAGGAGATGGATAGAGGTTAAATGGTTCCTGAATTGGCTGCCTCTGGGGTATTAATCTTCTTTTGACATGAGGATTTCTTTAAGCCATCTTTTGGTAGCCTTCTCTTTAATGATTGCTCATGCTATATTTGTATCCAAACTCCTCATAGCTTCTTTGCTTGGAGGTAAAGGCTTGACCCTGATAAACATTTCGCTAAGGATTTTGCTTCTAAGGAATGCTTATCTTCTGAGGATGCTCCTTCTTCTGAGAATCCACTTTGGTAGGCAAGGTTATCTTTCCTGATAGATGTCCTTCAACCATCATCACTCTTCTGCTGAGGTCAGTTGCATTTACTTCTACTAGAACCAATTCTTTCTTATGCTTCTCGACCTCTGCTTGAAGCTCTCCTTGCCTCTTGTAGATTGCTTTAGCAATATTATCTCTTGTTCTATCATGGATACAGAAATCTTCGAAATCTTCCTCTAGAAGCTTCATGTGTTTCTTGTTCTTTTTCACATGTTTATAGATTTGTGCAAGTATTTGCATAATTTCATCAGGAATTTTAAACTTAGAATTTTTTTCTTCATTTTAACATGATTTTTTATTTGCAGATGAGACTCTTTATGTGCTTCTTTGCCATGATTCAACTATCGGGCTCATATCATCAGTAGCCATGAAGCATATTTGCGCAACTTCTTCTTCATTCCCGGATGATTCTGAGGAGCTCTCATTATCACTATCACTCCACGTTGCCATCATAGCCTTCTTTCCCTTCTCTTTTCTGAGCTTGGGGCAGATTGATTTGATGTGTCCTTCCTGATGACATTCAAAGCAGGTGATGGTCTTTTGGTTCCCTTTTCTGAGCTTCTCTTCAGATCCTCTAAACTTGCTTTTTGAGAAACCCTTGTTCTGGAAATCTGGCTTCTGAGGAAAACTTCCCTTCTTTTGAAACCATTGAGGTGTCCTTAAGTTCTTCTTCATGAATTTTCTGGCAAGCATGGCCATTTCCTCATCATCTTCAGAGGAATTATCATCTACAGCTTCTGCCTTGAGAATTATTGCTTTCTATCCTTCCACCTTAGCTTTGACTTTCTTCTGAAAGTTCTGCATATTTCATGAGTAATCAAAGACCCAATCAATTCATCATACCTGTAATTTGTGAGGTCTTGAGCCTCTTCTATTGCGATCTTCTTGGCCTGCCACTTCTCGATCAGACTCTTGAGGATTTTCTTCACTTATTCTTCCTTTGAGAAGTTCTTTCCAAGGGTGGACCCACATGTATGATAGAAGGGGTCACAGCCCCCCCCCCCCCCTCACTTGTAAAGATTTAGTATAATACGTATATTGTGCAAAAGTTCACAAACAATTCCCTTGGAAGAAATGGTAAGAGTTGATGCTTCAGCCCCCTCCATTCCAGCTTTGAGTCCTACGAAGCGCATTAATTTTTAAATTAATCCATCCTTAGAAAAACGTCATTTAAAAAGAACAAAATAAACAAATTTTACGAAAAGTGCCTACAAGGTCTCGAATCTTGCTTGTTTGTGCAGAAATGTTCTAATTCAACACTGCTTGCCAACTGAGCTATCAAATTCATAAGCTCAAATATGCAAATTTAAATATATAAATTAGTATTATTAAATAAATATAGATTTACAGTCTATCCTTGCTCTATCCAATTGTTCAGGCTAATTAATATATATCGTATAATTTTTATCAAGTGATATGATATGTATTTATTTTATGTTTTAGATTTACGGTTAGTTTTTTTAATTTTCATTTTCATAATTGTTTATTTGAGTATTATTCAGTTTATTTTTGTTGTAATATTTGATTCTCATGTACCATTCTAATACATATTACATATAAATTTTTTTTTAAAATTTGATAGTTAATTTGGCCCCCCCCCCCCCTCAAATCTAATCATGTGCCGCCTCTAGTTCTTTCCCAATCTTTTGAGCTCGTTGATGATATTGGTGAATTTTACATTCATGTTTGAAATGGATTCATTCTCTTCCATTTCGAACAACTCATAAAGGCGAAGGTTTTGGTTGATCTTGGATTCCTTAACCTTGTCTGTTCTTTCATAGGTCATTTCGAGTTTCTTCCAGATTTTTCTGACGCTTTCACAACCTGAAATTTTGTTGTATTCTGCAGCATCTAAAGCACAATGGAGAAAGTTAATAGCCTCTGCATTGCTCTGTAGTTTCTTCATATCAGCATCATTATAATCACTTTCAGATTTTGGAGAAGTAACTCCATCTACAGTAACTGAAGGAATGTAAGGTCCCTTGGCTATAGCAAGCCAGGCATGCATGTTCTGAGACTGTATGAAGTTCTTCATTCTGTTCTTCCAGAATGTATAATTCTGTCCAAAGAACAGAGGGGACCTAGACACAGATAACCCTTCTAGGATTATCTGTGTGGTCAAGTTACCAGGGAGATGCTTTACATTATTTTCGCCCATTATAATCATTTACTCAAGATATGTTAGATCTTTTTAGATGAGTTAAGCTTTGATACCAATTGTTGGACCTAGTAAGGTGTAAAATAGGTCGGGGGGGCCGCTTAATGACTCTTTTTCAAGTTCACTACTTACTTCAGAAGATTGCTTATCTTAGCTTCTAAAGACACTTCTGTTAAAATTGTTTTACGCAGAAACCCCTTCCTAATGCTTCTGTTGTATCAGATGTGACACAGAAAATTGAGCAAGGTAAAGAGATATGCAAACAACGATTTTTATCTTGGTTCAGCCTCTACCAAATCCAGTTTTTGGAAACATCTGTCCAAAATTTAATCCACTAATAACTCTTCTTCTGACTCTTCCCTTTACAAAGCTTTGGTTGAAGTACCCTTTTACAATCGTTGCTTTGATGAGATATACCAATACAAAAGCTCCTTCCAAATGTATATGAGGCTCTGAACTTCTTATCTTCTTGAGTACCTTCCTCACAAGAGATCTAAGCTCCCTCACACTTACCCTCGGCTAGTGTATTATAAGATTTTTTATAATAAAGAGATTGAGCTCCTGAACTTTGTTTCAGTTAGCTCGAATACAAACAAGTAAGAATGAGGTGTTTGTTTTTTATTACAAAGAAGATTGCAGTGAGTATTTGAAGCTTGATTTCACTCTTAAGATTTCAATTGTTTCGAAAACCTCTTCAATGGCGGAAATCATCCATTTATAAAGGGAGAAAATGTTTCATCTTAGACTGATGTTGAAGAACTTCCCATTGTCTCACATCCAAGTTTTCGTTAAGAATTCATTTGAGAGCCACGCTCAATTTTGATCCGCGCCACAACTGTTAAGAATTATTTGGGACCCACATTTGTGCTGTTGACTGAGAATGCGCTATGCGGAATATGTGTGTTCCTGATTTCGTAACAACTTTTATCCTTATTAAGACTGAGATACAAAAGCGCGCGACGGCAATAAATGCAAGGTTAGCTCTCGTGACTTTTAGTGTCAAAAGACTAATGTACCCTTTTTGCATCTTTAGAGGAGCTTTAAATGAACTTTGGTCTTCAGTAGACTTCTGAGGTCTTGAACTTCTCCTGAATGCTTCTCAGGCACATAGGATCTTCTGAGTTTCTTTAAGTCTTCTGAAGCACATTTGCAGTTCTGAATCATCTGTGCATCTGAAATCAGAACCTTCAAAACTTAAATTCATTGCTCAGAATCCAACAGGTGTCAAGAAGAAAATCCTTTTTTTTTTTTGCTAACGTTTATAACCTGAAACATCATTTTACAAAAAAAATTTACAATTACCTTTTGCAAAATGGTGAAATCACAATGCATGGTTTTGAAATTTACCCCAAATAGAATGCATGGGTAATGATTATTCATAAGCTATGCATAATCCACCAGATGTCCTCCTAATCAAAATCATCAATATCTCCAGCAAAAAAAAAACCTCAAGGGTGTTGAATTTATAGTCCAGCTGGAAAACAACTCCAACAAGAAGACATAAGAGACAGTATCTTGGCAACCCAAAAATAATACCAGAGGAAGTGATGAGTCTAACAAACTAACCAAAAACTCGAAATTTGATATTCAATGTCAATAAATCAACAAACTATAACTGTCCCGATAGACTTTCATTGACTAACATAACAACTCAATATCTTTAGCTTTCGCGTGTGCACTAAGCCAAGCAACTAGACAAAACAACTAGCCATTCAAGAATAGTCTTAAGATAGAAAAGAGCTGAAGCTACCTCATGAAGGTAAAAACCTATTTAAGCCAGCCAATTAGAAAGCAACAAAACCCTCCTCCTTTTTCCAGGCTTGGGACCGGCTATGTGATTAGCCACATAGGCGGAGTTGCACATTTTTTCCAATTTCCAAACAAGCAGCATCAAAATAGCATGTAAGCAATTAGTTACCCCGACATACACATGCTCATCAACCACGACAGAGAGCAATTCTACAATCAGAGAAGAACTTGAACAACCACATGAAGGTATTTAGGGACCAGAATGAAAATATAACCAAAGCTTCACATACTAGCACCATAATGAAACCAAGGAGACCAGAGAGACATCTCACATCATTTTATAAACCGCAAAATCTAACGTATTGCGACAACCATGGACGATGTCCATCTTTGAAGCATAATCATACATACAATCTTTTTTTGGTAACAAATTGAGCATCATCTAAAAAGAACACTCGAGAGTTCCAAATATTACCAATTAGGAGTGGTACATTATCTCATCTTCTTATCTGATAGTGCTTCAACATAACCAATTTACACTGAATAGGTTTCTGTTCATGCATATCTACAACCACCTGTTTGTTTCACACCGCAACAGCGCTTAAATGTCAAATCATATCACCCTCACACATGCACAACTGAACTACTAATGCTATGATTTCTCATTTCCTTATCCTTTAATTTTAATCATTCTACCTTCTGAAAAACATTTTTATTCACGCGCTTAAACAATCAACCACAGCCATGAGAATCGCAAACACAACAAAATTTGCAGTTGCTTCTTCAAGCCAATTGTTGTGGCGGAGAAGCCAAACAAACAAGGGTCAGTTCAATAGTACCAACCTGAAGTTCTCCTAGCAAGTAAAAATCTGAGAAAATAAAAAATAAAACAATTACTACACATACAACATATATCGAACTCAGGATCTCTTTGAAATTTGGTGAGTAGAAGATGCCAATTTGCTTTTAGAAGATAAACATTAGAAAAACATTAAAAATCAAAGATGGCAGTAGTAGCAAAACTTTCCAGACAGAGATTCTGTATGCTTTAACATAAAAAAATTAGTTCAGACATTATAAACAGACCTGGAAGAATAAAATGCCAGTTGTAAGTTTTGACTTAAGAATTAAGAATTAGGAGACAAGAAAAGCATACAAATAAATAAAGCAGGGACACGATTAGTTGATGGGACGTTGTAATACGAAAGAACAAAATGCAATATTTATCCAAATCTTGATACATGGAAATTATAAATACCTTAAATCGGCTACTTTTCAGATAGCTAAAGATCACAAAGAAAAATAATATAAGCCAAGATACAAACAGCGCCCACCGACATCATCATACTATAGATCTTCAATTAAAAATCGAAGTTCAAATCTCCAGTTTTAAAGAAACTCAGGGTTGAAAAACAACGAATAATTATATGAAAAAACAAAATCAAGCCATAAACATGGTATGGTAGTAGTAAAAAAAATTATAACATGTAGTATATTTGTGAAATACAACAGAAAACTTTCTGAAAACTCCAGATATACTGACGCACTTCAAATTTGACATTCCGAAATAGAAATGCAACAAGACAAATCAACATTATATTCTTTATACCCTAAATTTCTAGAAATAAAGAGAAAATAGGTAGTAAAATACCCGAGCACCCTATGCAACTGAGTGCGACCCAAACTCGTACTTTTCCACGACTTATGACAAATCATTTAACACTCATTTCAGTCAATTAGAAAGCAACATAACCCTCCTCCTTTTTCCCGGGCTTGGGACCGGCTATGTGATTAGGCACATAGGCGGAGTTACAAATTGTTTTCAAACAAGCAGCAATAAAATAGCATGTAAGCAAGTAGTTACCAGAAGAGCTTGTACAATACTACAGAAACAGAGGAGCTTAAACACCAACATTAAGGTAAACAACCATTTAAGCCATTGCAACCACAGAACTGTCAGTCCCACTAACCACGCCACAGGGACATACCATAATTCTACAAGCAGTGTACAAAAACAAACAGACCCAGGTGATTAGCTTGTAGTGACCAGAATGAAATATGAACTTGAACCAAACCTTCACATAGTAGCACCACAATGAAACCAGGCTGACAAGAGAGACATCTTTGGTCTTTCTTTTGAAGATCGATAACAAACTGCTATTACCAATCATGAGTGCTATGTTTTTCATCTCCTTCCATGATAGCGCTTCAAGATAACCAATTTCAACTGAATAGATTTCTGTTCATGAATATCAACCAACAACTAGACCGGAAAATCATATCATCTTCACATACGCACAGATGAACTACCTATGCTATGATTTCTCATCCTCTTTAAATTATCACTCTTACCTCTTGAAAACATTTCTATCCACGCATGTCAACAATCAACCACAACGACGAGAATTACAAACACACAACAAATTTGAGGTTGCTTCTTCAATCCAACATTTGTTGCGGCGGGGTGGGCAAACAAAGAAGACTCAGTTCAAAAATACCCACCTGAAATCCGTAGCAAGTGAAATCTGAGAAATTAAAAAATGAAACAATTACTATAAATACAACACATACTGAACTCAAAATTTCTTTGAAATTTGGTGAGTAGAAGTTGCAAATTTGCATATAGAAGATTAACATTATAATTATTCAAAACCAAAGAAAGTAGAACTAGCAAAACTTGCCAAGATTCGATATCTTAACATAGAAGCAGATTTAGTTTGGACAATAAAATACTGATGGAAGAATAGATTCCCGGATGTAAAACTTGTCAAGATTCTATATGCTTAACATGCAAAAGGAATTAGTCCAAACAATATAAACACTGATGGAAGAATAAATTCCCAAATGTAAATTTTGAACATTAAGAATTTGAAAAAAATAAACAAATAAATAAAGCAGGAACGTGACTATTGCAACCTGGAAAATGAAGGCAGAAACATGGTATGTTAATATTATAAGATGTAGCATATTTGTAAAATACAAAAGATAACTTAGTGAAAGTTCTAGACATATTGATGTTCTTCATATTTGACAATTAGAAAAAGAAATGCAACACGACAAAGTAATATTTAATTTTTTTTCACCTCCTATATTTGTTAAAATAATGAAATAAATTGTCAATTACCCAAGCTCCCCAAGCTTACGAATTACCCACTCATGAAATGCAACATAATCAGACCACAGACTTGTATTTTTCCATGATCTATGAAAATACTTTTCACAGTCAGCCACTACATATATAGTATATACATAAACAAAAGCTCAAAGACAAGAAAAACAAATGTTATACTAGCTGCTATAAACACCAAAAAAATCAATCAATCAATCAATCAACCAAGCCTTAATCCCACACTAGGTGGGGTTGGCTAATAAACACCCAAAAAATAAACAGCACAAAACAAATACTTGAGATATTTGTTAAAAAGGGTAAAAAGCTCCCTGAACACATTATAGAGTACAACATACTCCTGGCCAGTTTCCCTCCACTGTTTCAATTCTGAAAAATCAATCAGCAGAACATGCAGTTTGAATTCTGAAAAATCAATCAACGGAAGAGGGAGACTATGCATCAAATCAAAATGAAACATAAACCTTGATCAAATTTGGTGCAACCCATTTCTATAAAGGAAGCATTCAAATGTAGAATAAAGAATAAGCTGATATGTTTATAAGCTTCTAGACATGTAATATATAACTCTGGAAAGAAAGTCAATGAACCTTCAAAAGTTGACGAAGTCCTGGAAAGTGATAAATACCGAAAATTGGCAAATATTCAGATCGTACAAAAATAGTTATTAGTCTGAAATTTAGAAATACCCCATATTCACGAAATGATTTGAAATGGGCATCTATCTACGATCACAATCCAACTCAGGGTCTTCAGTTCCAAAATGCACAATGGTAATTCAAATAAAGAAAACATAAACATAGAATTAGGGAAGTAAAATAAATCAGAAAATGCAGAGGGGAACAAGAATATCCTGAAAGCTCCAGATCCTTATATTCTCCATTTGAAAGCACTGGACCCTTAAAAACAGGAATGTAACTACATACAGTTAATTTAGCTCCATGGCTTCATCTAGAGTAACAAGAAGATCAAATCAAAGGGCTAAAACATGAAAAACACTTACTGACATTTAAAAGCGATTGCTACCCTTTAAATTGTAACTAATTTGACTCGGTTCTTCTTTCAAAGACCACGATTGTCATTACTGGTAACAGAATGTAATAAACAGATAATGGACTATAGCAAATAAGGATGCTCCCTGATAATAAAATATAGGAGGCTGAGATTCAAGAAAACCCATTACTCCACCATCTAAAGCTAAATGATAAGAAATTCCATGGAATGAGCTCCACGTCTATTATTCCTCAGTTGTAGAAATCCTACGAAATGCAAATACAAGTACAACCAGCACACCATTAATTAAGCTCTTCATCTAAGGAGATACAAAAGGCTTAAATTGAAGGGCTGAAAAGGAAAAAATGAACTTCCTGGTAGCCCTTAGTCACTCAAGATAGATAGAAAAACCTGAAAAATGTAATTCACTAACTGCAGGTGATTATTTCAAAGAATAACACCAAACAGAATATGATATAAAAAAGTAAGAATCGCCTCTCATCAGCCCATGCAAGTTCCCATGCATATGTTGCTATTGGTATCTGAGTGACAAATCAAGCATAACACTTGCTACAATAAAAAAAATCTAGTCTCAACTTTCAGAATATTTCTAGAAAGAGAACATCGAAAAAGAGCAAGGGATGTAGGAGTTATGTTTGGAGAATACAGAAGGGAAAAAAAATAGAGCATGGATACTAGCTCCCTGGAATGATCTCCAGAACGTCATATTCTTCCAATTCTTCATTTGTTTAGACACTTGGAAACACAAATACATGTAACTGCAATTAGTTAATCCCTACAACTTTATCTAAAGAGAAATATAAGGGTCAGGTGCTGCTTATTTTTAAAGAAGGAAAACCACTGACAAATTAAATACAATGTATGTTAAACTTTCTAAAGATTGATCCCTTAGGGACATATATCTCAAAGTTGCTACAGGTATCTGAGTAACAAATCATATATAGAACTCAAAATATTCACCACTGCCCAAAAAATACTCACTAAAGTTTAGACAAAATAAACCTCCTTCAGTAAATCATCAAAACAATTCATAAGAAGATAGAAAGAGATATACAATTTTTAAAAAAAAGGCATCTTTATCAGAGAACAAATCTATGCAATAACTCTCTACATGTACTAATTAAGAATGTAATTGAAAATGGAAATGAACAGTTATTAAATTAGAATTGCTCCCTGATCACCCAGGCAATTTCCACGTATAAACCAACATAAATCTCCAAGCTATGAATAACACCTGAGAACCAGAACTTTAACTTAGAAAATCCACCACTATCCAACAAGTACCAAACTGTAATTTAAATAGGACAAGGACAGAGAGAACCCCCTTCAATCCATCTCAAACCATTCAATCATCAACTCATCAGTTGATAGAAGATAACCCCTTAATTTTACCACTTTCCAGATCCTGATTTGCTAAATGCACTAAAAAATTGCCACAGAACAAATAAGGCCAAAATAGAATACAAGAAACAGCATATGCAAACAAGAAAAAAAATACTCCTTAGCAACTCTTTCTGAACTTGATTGAACTATAGAATCCTGACAAAACACATTCAACCAGGTAAGATTATATAGTTTCCAAGGAAAAGGATAAAAGGAACAAATAAATTAAGGTTATAAAAGCTATAGCTCCCTGATCACCAATTTGATGCATGTTCTCCACAGTAAGATTAAAAACATGATCACCAATCTTAGGCAACATATGTTCTTTAACTAAAGAATAACCTGTGATTTCAAGTGGATTCCTGGAAAACTGGGAAAAAAGACTTGGCATGCAAACTTCCCTACCAAATAAATTATATGTGCAATTAACAGAACGTGAAGTTTATGAAAACCCCTCAATCAATCTCGATCCATATAGGAAATAATCCCCTTGCTAGAGAAAAGTTTTCATCATGTTAAAGAACTGAATGGCAAAGCTTCCTCACTCCAACTCCATTCACTTATGCAACAAACATGCAACCACAACAGAGTTTCATATGCTTGCATATAAATACCAAACATATTCAAATTACAAAAGCAAAGGTCCCTAATAAGTCATTGTAAAAAACCAACAGAGCCATTCTTTCAATTTCTGCATCCTCAGCATATCAATTTCCATTAAAAAATAGTTCACCATGAAAAATATATGAAGCAAAATCTATCTTGAAGTAAACAAACCATATTATAATCACAAGGCTACCAAATTTCAACTTCCAATAACTATTTGTTCCCTAGCTTTGTGAATAATACAACATGAAATAGATTCAATTTCTAACCAAGACAGAATCTGTTATGATAGACACCTGAATACTCTTGATTGGAGATGAGATATTATTAATCAAACCCCTTATAACTTCGAAAACCCGTTAATCGACACAATAAATCTCGAAAGAAAAGCAAAACTTTCCAGAGACTCTGTATGCTTTAACATAAAAACAGAATTAGTTCAGACAATGGAAGAATAAAATGCCAGGAGTCAGGCTTAACAATAGAGAATAAAAATTAAAAGACAGGAAAAACATACAAACAAATAAAGCAGTCACATCACACCACACAATTAGTTGATGAGTTGAGACGTGTAAGACAAAAGAACAGACTCCAATAATTCTCCACATCTTGACGCAACATTGGATAAAAAGCTACCTGACATCGGCCAGTTTTCAGTAAGGACAAGATCATAAGTAAAAATATAACAAGCCAAAAGGCAAGTAACACCCTCCTTCATCAGTATATTATAGATCCTGAACAAAATATTGAAGTTCAGATCTCCAGTTTTAAAGCCGTGTTGAAAAACAACAAATAATCGTTCCAAAAGCAAAATCAAGGCCAGAAAACTTCCTGAAAGCCCTAGACATGCTTATGTTCTTCAAATTTGACATTTAGAAATAGAAATGCAACGAGAGAGATCAATATTTAAATTCTTTATCTCCTAAATTTGTAGAAATAAAAAAGAAACAAGTAGTCAAATACCCAAGCTCCTCGAGCTTGCAAAATCCCCACTCATATGATGTGCAACAGTCAGACAACAAATTCATAATTTTACACGACTTATGGCAAAACGTAGCATCCGTTTCAGTCAGCCATTACAAAAATCCATGCACAAAAGATCAAAGACAAGGGGATAAAAGGAAACAGGACTAACCAATGGACTAGCTGCTATATACACCAAAGAAAAAATCAGCACAACACAAATAGCAGATACAGTTTTTAAAAGAAGGTCGAATATCCTGAAAGCATTATGCAGTGCAGTGCAACATGATCCTGAAAAGTCTTTATATATGTGTTCTAATTCTGAAAAACAAATAAACAGAAGCCAGATACCAACGTGAAACGTAAACCTCAGTCAAATATGGTGGAACCCATTTCTTCAAAGAAGAGATCAATTGTAGTCAACAAGTAAAAAGAACATAAATAAACCAAAACAGTGAATAAAGAAGTCAGATGATATGTTTATAAGCTTCTAGACGTATCATGTATGTAAATGAACATATAAAAGTTAACAGTATCCTGGAAAGTGAAAAATAACAAAAATCTACAAAAAAAAATTAGACTGAGATTTAAAAATATGCCACATATGAACAGGAAAGGAAAAGTAGAACTGAAGGCATGGGAAGTTAGTGCATTGTATACATTATTATGATATATTCCCGAGTGTAATTCGTATTAGTTCCAGAAGCTATTGTAATCAGGGTAATTTCATTCTGTTTTTCTATTTACTCCTTGGGGAGACCATTATTCTCCTCTTCTTATATGGAGAAAATTATAAAGCTGCCATCAATCAATCTCTTCTTCATAAATGTTCTTCTCTATTCTATATTATTTCCCTATTTCCTCTAATTCTCACCTCATTTCTTCTCATCCTCAGCTGTCCTCTATTTCTTAAAAGTACAAACCTCATTCACCAAATAATCTGCAACCAACTCAGGGCCATCAGCTCTAAAAAAACGGTAAATTTTGCTCTGTAGCTTCATCTAGAGTAACAAAAGGTCAAATCAATGGGCTAAATAAATGGGAAATAAATTGCTACCCCTGAAAATGCAATTCAAAATCAATTTCTTCTTTTGATCAACATAATCATGTACTCTACATGGATAGCAAACCTGAAAATGTAATGTACTAAACTAATAGCATATTAGTTATAAATAAAGAACAGCTAACAAACATAATATAATATACAATAAGTAAGGATTGCACCCTCATCGCCAAGGTAAGATTCCATGCATAATTTTTAGCCAGCATATTTCGTCATCTAGTTGCAACTGGTATATGAGTGACAAATACGGATAACACTTTCTACAGTTACAAACCCAACTCTAAGCCTCAAGTTTCACGATATTTCTAAAAAGAAAAACATCGACAAAGAACAACAAGGGAAGTAAAAGTTGTGTTTGGAAAATACAGGACAGAATAAAAAATGAACTTAAAAATAAAACTCTCTGGAACAATCTCCAGATCCATGTATAATGTATTCTTCCAAATCTTCACTCGTCCGACCCTTAGAGACGCAAATAAAAGTAACATACAATAGTTAAGCCCTACAGCTTCGTATAAAGAGAAACGAAAGGTGCTTCCGACTTTTAAAGAATTACTGACAAATCAATAATATACTTCATATATAAAGATTTCTCCCTGATCACGCAAACAAGCTTCCATGCATAATTGATTTCATCTAACATAATTCTCCAAGTTGCTACTGGTATCCGAGAGAAAAATAACTTATAATAAAAATCCAACAATATCCAGATAGCACTAAATCATAAGTCATTACAGACGAGAAAAAATCTTTGCAATAACTCTCAACGTGTACTAATTAAAAAGTACTTCTTAATTGTCCATGAATATCATTAAATCAAGAAAGTGAATCAGGAAAACATCGAACCCAAATTACTAGAGTACTAACATTATTTATTTGAAGACTAACAACTAAAGAAAATAAAATGAAACACAATGAGCAGTTATTAAAGTAGACTTGCTCCCTAATCACCCAGGCAAACAAGACAACGTAATTCTCCAAACTGCGATTGAAGCCTGAGAAACCAGCACTTAAACTTGAAAAAACCACCATTATCCAACAAGTACTAAAACGTATTTAAAGCCAGACAAGGACCAAGAGAACCCCCCACAATCCATCCCAAATTATGCTATCATCGACTCACCAGTTGATAGAAGGAAACCCCCTCCATCCACCTCTTTCCAGTTTCTGCTTTTCTAATTGCACATATAAAATTGGGAGAGAACAAGTGAGGCCAAAACAGAATACAAGAAACAGCATATGCAAAGCGAAATAATTAAATACTCCACAACAGCGCCTTTGGAACTTGCTTGTATTACATGAGCAACAGAATCCTGACACAACACACTAATACCAACTAAAATTCCAAAGTTTCCAAGGGAAGTATTAAAAGAAACAAATAAAATAAAGTTAAACAACGTACAATTTTAGTTAGAATACTCAGCTTGCAAACTTTTCCTAGAAAATTTATACGTACAATTAACGGAAAAGTGTGAGTTTAGAAAATCCCTCAATCAAACACAATCCATATGAGAAACGAATCCACAATTCCATTTATTACTGCAACACCAGGCACCAAATATACAACCAAAACGAAGTTTAATACATTCTCTGATTAGTCATAGTTAAAACGTACAGGCAATTTTTTCGAAGTCTGCATACTCAACAATAGTTCGTCCATTAAACAAAATCCTCAATAAAACAAGCCGTACTCGGATCACAAGGCCATAAATTCAACTTCAACATGAATCAGATCAAACTTTTGACCAATACAAATCTATTAAGATAGACATCCAAAGCTCTTGATTGATTTCCAATTATGCGCAGAATTTATTAAACAAAACCCTAAAACCTTTGAAAACTGATTAAATCGACACAACTAATCCAGTAGTTGTAGCTTCAGATAAGATTGTAATCAAACACCGCTAGACAAAGAAAGAACCCTAAAAAACATTAGCAAAGAAAATCGATGCTATCCTCCAATGAATTAGAAAATGACTGATAGAAAACCATAAACCAAATCAAGCAAACAACGATCGAAACAATAAGCAGCTAGAGACGAGCAGGAAATTACACGCAAAAGAGATAAGAATAGCAACTGTTGGTGAAGGAGAGGTCTCGTATTTATAGAAAAATTAGAAGAAATGGAAGGCTGAGATCAAACTGAGAAAAGGGGAATGCATGGCTAGGATTAATTAAATCTATAGTCAATTAGTTGCTGGCGCATTTTTAATGTTTGGTAAAGAATGTACATCGCTGACTAGCGTGACCTGTAAACGTTGACCCAGTCAGATATGGATTACTATTCCTAATAAATAATTAAAATTAATTCAGAAGAAAATATGTTATTCCAAAAATTAGAAAATAGTAAAATAAAATAAAAACAACGTAGATTTAATTCCAGTTCGTTCAAACGTTTTTCTATTCGATTTTGATATGCAACATATTTTCGGTTTTTTTATGCTTTTCAGTTTCTTTCTCGGTTCTTTTCAATTTTACGCTAATTAACCACAGATATTTTTATCGGATGTCCCTTAAATAGAGTAAAATGATGCGAGCATTCTTGATTCGGATAATGCTGTTGGACATGGCTGTGTTGTATGTGATGCAGATGGTATATTTATTGATGCGAGATCTATTATAGGTGATCCTTTCCAAGTGGAAGTTTTAAGTTATCGAGAAACTTTGAGGTTGGTTCAAGGATGACAACTTTGATCACATTATCCTAGAGCTTGATGTTCTTAACGTGGTTAATGCTTTGAATAATAATGTGAATTTTGTTTCGCCAATTGGTTTGATTTTCTTGGATTATAAGAACCTTATTAGATGTTTTTCTTTTATTCGTATTGTCTTTGTGAGTAGGTCTACGAACCTTGCTGCGTATTTGTTAGCTAGAGCGGCGGGTTCTTCGACTAGTAGAAGGATTTGGTTTTCAGTCTTGTCCAATTAACTTCTACTCTTCAATAAAAAAAAACCACAGATATTAAAAGCGATAAATTGACATTTTTAAATAAGTCCAAAGAAAACTTGAAGAAGTTAAAAATTAATCTTTGTTTACAAAAATCAATCTTTGTTTACCCATTCTTTAGAATATACCAATTGCAATAATTTAGTGAACAAATTATAAACTAGAAATAGTGGAGGAAGATTACTCAATTTTTTATCTATCTTTCCAAATTGTAATTCACGTGAAATTCCACCTTTCACCACCACTAGTTATAACAATATCATTTTAAAATGACTAAATTTTGCCGAGGGAGATGCTGATACTGCTACATAGAATTTTTTTTATTTTTCTAGTTTTAACGAGTTGTATAATTATATTAATTAGAGTAGGTATCCACCAACAAGGTGTATCTCAGTTGGCAACGCAAAGGGGTAAGTTGGAGATAAAACAAAATTCGAATCCTACTAAATACATTTGTATATATAGATGTGCTTGATCAGACATCAGATCATTTGATGTTAATTTGTTTGTTTCAAAATCTTGCAATGCAAGGAGAGGAATTTTAAATAGTAAAAATTCATACAGAAAAAGAAGCTAATTCAGGAAAACATAGAATCATGTTTTCTGCTATTGTTTTGTTTTGGTTGAAAATGAAATTAATAGACGTTGAAACATAGAAAATGGCTGGCCGATTTGATTATTTTCTGATGAAAGCAGAGATGTGGTTAAAGACATGGACACAGTTGAATATGTAACAATGTAGTTGTTTTTCTTGGCAAGAGCGATGCACAAAAATCCGAAGCAAGTTCAAAGTTTCCTTCAACTACTACAGATCGCCCCATATGAAGGATAAAAAACCCCAGTTACTACCAAATTGCTTATTATGTACGTCATCACTATTTTAAAAATAAAAATGCACACCACTTAGAATAGTTAGTTATTTAGTACCCTCTGTAAACTGACATGCAATACATGATCATGGAAATCTTGTGCTTTATTGATTTGCGTTGAAGCTTTTGCCACAAGCATATCATCTATCATCCGTGTAATCCAAGCTTTTTCTGGTGATCAGACAGTGAAAAACTTGGTTTTGTTTAAGTTAAAAAATATAATAAACTAAAAAAGAAAGTCAACGCAAATGTTATCGTATAATCTAAGAAATGATATATTGTAATTAATATATTCAGATTATACACAATAAAATGAATAAATGAAATCCGATGCTAAAAATTTGATAGTGGCAAAGAAAGATAAAGCAGTTCTCAACTCCTTTTAGAAAACTCAGTTACAGCAAGTAAAATACATTGCAACAAACGATCAACCACATTGTTTCACAATATCTTGAAATTATATAATCATGAAGAGGAATATATACATCATAAAAGACTAGTACAATATCATAATCTGCAAAAATTTTGGCTCCATTCACTTGGTGTTTTCGTTTAATGACGAGAATGATTGAAAGGGTATGCGACTCAATAACAATAAATAATATATTACACCTTTACAAATTCAGATAAAAAAAAAATAGATAGAATGCCCCCATTCCATCAACCTAAAAATATAACTTAAAAAGAAATGATGTTGCTGATTATCACCATCCATCCTAATTGCCCAACCAAGTTGGCAATCACAGGTGGTTTGTGTTGTAAGTGGGTGAATTTATGTGAACTACTACAGCCTAAACAGCAGCAGTATCAACAACTACTTGAAGCTTTGATTTTGGATTCTTCTTGGGCCGACCGCTTTGCCTTGTTCCCTCTCCTGATAAAAGCTCCAGCCCTTTTTCTAACGTCACCTCTTCTGCCTTCATATTCTGCACCACATACATGTCTGTTAGTATGTTTCAACTACCAAATCAACCTCTTCCTATCTTTTTCTACTTCCCAGGGCTCGTTGAATGACTATTCCGTGGAATAGGAAGATACATGAATGCAAAAAGGTTACAAATGGTACAGTATTAGCCTAGATTTCGTAGACGGACGGTATAGCTATTCCTAGATACTATAGGAATCATGGAATAACTATTCCTCCTCCGTCTACAAATTATAGGCAAATACTGTACCATTTTTCATTCGTTTTTCTTCTATCAAACGAGGCCATACAGTATTATTTACTATCTTGTCTAGTGTCTGTCTTCTAAAAAATGGGTCTCATCACAATATAATTAAACACCAACCCAAAGGGTAAGAGTAATTAAACAGTGCTTTTTGTTCAGCCCAGAGTGAGAGATTTTCATTAACAAAACAGGATAAAGGGCATACCTTGGGAACTGAAGCACTTGTTCGTCTATGTTTTACGACGAATCCAACCTTTGCGAACTTCAATATCACGGGACTCCCATCCTTGGGGTGTTTGCCCTACAAAACAGTAGATCACGATTGTGAGCTAGTGTGCTAAAGTGAAAAGGAAAAATGCAGCATACTTGGGAAGCAAGCAAACATACCAATGTGACTGGGTAACGTAGCAAATCTAGTGCTTCTCCCACTGTAACACTACTAATATCCTTTATCTGAACAAAATAAACAAACAAATAATAATCTTTTTAGTGACGATTTCAATGAACTCAAAATTTCAAATGGCACTAACAAAAAAAAAATTCATTTACGTGAGAAACGGAAGCTCTTTTTGGTGAGTCCCCCTTTCTGTCTTCCCCGAGCTGTACATAGAATCCATAGGGACCACTCTTCAACAGAACCTGAAACAAACTAACTTTATTTCATCATTTAAAGTATTTTCAAACCAACTAATTTAGACAACCAATTTACACACAAACAAAACCTTTTCATTAGAAACAGGATGAACCCCAAGCAATTTTGGTTCCTCCACAGAGTAGTTCTGAGGAACTTCTTCAGTTTCATCTTCATCGCCATATAATGTCTTAGCAATATACCTACACAAACAACCACACAAAAATGTAATGCAAAAGCCAAGATTATTTACTAATACAAGGAATGAAGAATGATTTCATTACCATGAACCAGCAGATAAACATTGGCGATGATGAGAGAAAAAGCAAAATTTTTTTCATGTTTTGTTTTGTAACAAAAATTGATGATTTAAGATATACTTCGTCAGACTGTTTTAACAATCAAAATGATTTGGTAAAAGTCCTCATAGAGTTTGTGATAAAGAGAAAGACCAGTTCATACCAACAGCTTTTTTTGCTGTTTTAGAATGTTAATATGATATCCAAGGACATGCTTTTCCTACATCCCTTAACAGTCGCAAACATTACAATTTCTGTGAAGTATGAGGTCAACTAACACTGTTATATTTTGACAGGAATCTGAACAAATTAATAGCAGTAATGTTTCTGATGCTACCCACCTTATGTCCACACGATTTAAACAATATGTGGACTGATGATACATATCCTTGTAACTAGAAAAATTAAATATATCATCCAACACAAACTTAATAATACAACGCCCACAAAACATTTCAGGATGTTGGGCTTCATAGTGAAATTGTATCCATACGATAAAAAATTAATTTTACATCAGGAGAGAAATATCTTTTTTCCCTCTTAAGACTCTTGCATGTGAATTATACAAAATATATAAATATCAAGCTGATTCATACTCACCTGCACTTTGGATGTTGATCACAGCCTATAAAATAGCCTGCCCCATACCTACTGACTTTAAAGACTAAAGTGCCCTCCAAACAACTGAAATAAGTTCAAACAATTGGATTCAAGTTATCTTGTTAGCAGTTTATTTACGAGGAAAAAAAAACATGAAAATGAGAGAAAGCTTTATGCCATTTACCTTGGGCATGCCTTGCTTTTAACAGGGAGTGCACTAAACAAAAGATCCCCAAATATTTTCTCCATCATCTTCTCCACCTGCAGATAAAGTAAAACCAACTAACTAACTTTCTATGAGCAAAATGCCATATCCCAACAGAAACTCGATATTTTCGAGGACATCATCATCAGAACTATAAGCAAACTGAAGCAAACCTGGTGGACATGGATGTTATCTGCACGCTTACAATATGAGCTGAATCGACTCCAATAATCTCTTAGCAGGCCCTTCCATTCAGTTATGCCAGCAGAAACATTATCAAGCTGAAGATGAGACAGATAGACATGAAATAAAAAAACATACAACAAAAGAAGAAAATCTCGTCAAAATGATTTGTATTTTTCCTTTTTTCAGAATTGAAAACAGAACCAATGGAAGTTTGCTTGTTTGAAAGTATACAAGGAGTTTCTATCAATAAATATCCAAGGCATATGCAATAAAATTGAACAAAATGGGTGGCCAATTTCAGCAGTGGCAACGTCTCTATTAAGTTACTGTTTTGCAGAAGAAGTAATTTTTACTAGAATATAAGGTAAACTTGAGGGAATAAACAGAGTAACTTATTAAGCTTGATATGGAAAACTTATGAACATATCTCCTGAAATTTTCCTGAACTTTCAGCATATTTAATGTAGCAAACTCCACGGCTCTTATTAGTGAAGCTACACAATAACTAGTTTCAAACCCTGTAACTTTTCTTCACAAATTCTAGAGATTCCATAATAAAGAAAAAGTGATTTCTATATGAATAGTCAAATACAGTCAAACCATGGGCAAATTTTATATCATTTAAACAACAGTAAGGAGGAAATAATGTGACTTCTTGAACAAGATAATAAAATTTACATTAAAAGTCAATTAAAATCACCTCAGTCTCCATATCAGCAGTAAAACTATAGTCTGTCACTTCAGTAAAATGATGAGAGAGAAACGCTGACACCTAAAATTAAAAAAAACAATTAAAGTTTGAAAAGAAAGATAATATAAGGTAATTTACTGCATCTGCAACTGCAACTATAAGATTATTTTTTTTTTTGGTAAACCACGGCAACTATAAGATAAGTATAGGTTACTTAGAAAGAGGCAAGTAGACGTAAAAAGACCCTATAAAGCACCATGTGTTCAGTACTTCAGTTCACATCAAAATCTAAAACATGAAGGCTTTTTGTTTCAAACAAAACTTTGTCACAAAAATTACCAAAATATCCATTACATAATGATAGAATTATAAAAAGGTCATTTTGGAATTTGAAAGCTGGAGAATTCAGCAATCTTCAAAGATCGAGTGAGATGTCAATGCACCATAACTAAAAATTGTGAGTAACACTAGATTGAAGTTGCATTTTGTACAAATCAAATACTACAGCACCAGACACGGTTTTTTAATATGCATATGAACTATAAACTGAATCGAACTCCTGAACTCATTTCACAAGGCAAATTGAAATCTCATGATAGGCAGTTATCCACACTAAGAAAACTTAAACATTCAAAGATTGTTTCATGTAAATCATAAATACTTCTCATACAGGAAATACAAATGTTATAGGCAAGTACATTGAATTTAAATAGTTATACCTATGACTTACCATGCGACCTCGAAATTCTGGATACAACACACGGCTTTTAATGGTCATGTATTTCCTATCCTGTTAACACAACCAAAAGACGTATTACAAGGCAAAGTATAGAACTATAAAAACCTGCACAACAGAGAAGAGGGCACATCGTAACATGTAATGTTTTTAAAATACTAGTGTTCTTACAAAACTCTATTTACTGCTGTCTAAATTCACATACCAATAATTTTTTATATTTTCTTCTCATACTCTACTGTCACGTAATTTTGCACCACAAGATTAGCTTATAGTCTAGGAAATGCTTAATCCCGCATCTTTCCTATAGCTATTGCAAACAATTGTACCTACACATCAATATGAATATGCCTTCTACCTTTTTCACACTGTTTGTAGTAGAAGGAAACCATTTTATGCCACTAAGTGCATCATGGTTAGTTTATATATTACTAAGTATTCGTATCAATTGCTTAGAGGAGCCCTGTGTACAGCAGCCACCTACCTGCAAAACTTTTATAGTGCTTGCATAAGTTGAAGGTCTTCCAATGCCAAGTTCTTCCAACTTTTTAACCTGTTACATGCAAATAAAATTCTTAAGAAGCTTAAGAAAATAAAGGGGACTTGAACATCAAGTCACAATTTACTAAATCCATAGTAGATGTTAATATGAATAAGGTGAAAAATTATATTTTGAATTACAAATGTTACTGCATAATAGGATGAAAAGTGACATACATGTCAGTCTATCCCATCAAGGGACGATACACCTAGAAAAATATCTCCCAGAGTTAAGAATAGTTGTACTACATTCAGTTAACATTGAATGTAACTTAAACATTAGATAATTAGTCTTTTGAAGACTTTATTGATAAGAAAAAAGAAGAGCATAACAAGGATAATTGCCAACAACCATACAAATGTGAGAAAGAAGATAATATATAGAAATGCTATTATTATTCATAGTAGATAAAAGTACCATACCAATGATCCTTCAGAGAAGCGTGGCGGAGGTTTGGTAAAGTGCTGCTTGAGTTTCACATCACCAAGAATCAAAGGATCCCCTGGCTGTGAGTATGTAAATCATAGGGAGAAAATATATGAGGTTTTAAGTTCAACATCCTAGATAAAGAGCTGTTTTTTAAAACATAAAAGCACAGAAAAACTGGCAATACACATCTTCAAATTGTATATTTCATTTAACAAGCATTTCTTTTATATAACAAATCTCACTACCTTCAGCGACTTGTGAATGTCAAAAGCATCCAGCCTATCATATACATCATCTTCCTTGCATCTAATTGCTGCAGAATTAGTATCCTGAAAACAAAAATAATCACAGAGGTTCAAATCAGACTTCTCTTCAATCAGTTCTTTGCACATTAGAGAGAAGCAACAAAATGAAGCCCTAAAAAAGAATACTGAACAAAAATCCCTGAAAACAGAATTACAGCAGTACCTCATAAACAGCTAGGTACCCAAGAAACCCAACTCTGGAGCATGTAGATCTGAGAGCAATCAACCCATCAGCATTCCCAACATCAACTTGGATCTAGTTAGAAAAAAAAGACATTAAAAAATATTTGAAAGAAATTCTTTGAAACTATAGATGACAACAATTCCTATCCAACATATACAACTATCAACATAAGTATTATGTATATTTTCCTGCCAACCACATCATCAACCCCAGTCCCCTCTGCTGAACCAGAAAACACAAACCCCAACGTGATTGAGCCTAAGGCAAATGATCAGGAAAACATTGCAGTAGCATTGTTTCACTCATTAGCAACCAGTTAAACAACCACTGGTTCTAGATCCATGAATTAAGCTATCATACACATCCTTATAGTTGCCTTGGCCCTTGGCCAGCTAACTATGCATATCAGATGCTATTGACATCATATAGAAAAATAAAATGTTGAAGCATTTGGTTCACAATACACACATGTATACGTAGATGTTATTGACCATAGTTGTCAAAGGCGCACCTTAGGCTCCTGGCTCTTCAGGCTCAAATATCATTGCCTATAAGCCTATCAGGCTACTCACATGCAAAAGACATGCGCCTAGATGCACCAGGCTCCAGGCGCGTTTGACACCAAAATTAAATTTTTTTTAGGAAAAGAACGATTTAGGTAATTTTAAAGCTTAGAAAAGAAAAGAAATTAGAAAATAGAAATTAGAGAAGAAAAATAAGGAATGTAAGAACTAGTGTTATTAAAAGCGCTAAGCTCCCTTGGGACGCTAGAGTCCCAAAAGGACTTCTTATTCTTCCCTTTCTCGTAAGGAATTACAAGGAATGAGATCTTCCTATCTATTTGCAGATAAATCAATTATTCCAGCTTACATATTGAATGTGCCACGTTGTAATACAAATTGAGTGTTTTGCTACTTCTGAGTGAAAATCCTCATGTGAGTAACTAGTCCTCTAGTTTTCTCAATGATGGTGCCTTGTGTACACAGATTTTCATTGAGGTGCTGACTTAGGCGCCTCAATATTAGCCTGAGACACTCGCCTAGGCGGCGCCTCTTTGAATGTGTGGAGCCCTGATGCCAGTGAGGCCCCCTGGCGCCGCCTCGCCTGAGCTCCTAGGCAAGCACCTTTTAATATTATTGATTAGAACATTAATTTAGAAAACAAATATTAATTATGAAAGCAGAGAAGTTAGGAAATGTAACAATAGAAATTAGAAAATGGGAGAAATTGAGACAAAAGAATTGATGAAGATAAAAAAAAGAATGAAAAGAAATGAAAGATACCTTGATATTAATTTCAAATTGATTGATAGTTCATAATCAACTACTTAACTACTAGTAAAGTAAATAGAATAAGTATTTAGGTCAGTATATTAATTTTAACAACAGGTATGTATGTGTGCTTATGGTACTTCATATTTATTATTTATTGAAATTCAATTTATTCATAGTTTAATTCATCGTTGCACTGGCACGTGCCTTGCACCTTGGCCTAGGCTCCAGGATCCCTTGCGCCTATGCAACTAAAGCCTTAACAGCTCACATTATATAGACTTTTTGGACTAGAAATTTGTAATTATCCCAAACAAAACTAAAACTGAAATAAGGCTACGTACTTTTTGGGCTGGCATCATTAGGCGCGTGCCATGCACCTTGGCATAGGCTCCAAGACCTCTTGCGCCTAGCATACACCTAGAGCCTTAACAGCTGACATTACAAATGCTATGTACTATTTGGGCTGGAAATTTCAATTTCCCAAAACAAAACAAAAACTAAAATAAACTAAATTGTGGTCCAAAGAACAAGGTCAAATACAATAAAGACATGGAAGCGTTTGGTACACAATAATGTGTAAGAAACAAGAATGCATTATAAGTTTGAAGCTTCTCATTCGAGTTCGTAAATTAAAAACAAAATTTCTACTTAATGTGTGCATTAAAAGATTATACATCCTAACCTGTTCAATGATAACAGGTTCCATCTGACATGCCATGGTGCGAGACCAGATAAGTGTATACAACTTCAAGGAATCTTCATCAAGTATATCGACAAGCAGTGCTACAAGTTGACAACAAAGAACCCGCAGTCATTTGTGGTGCAAAAATTGGAATTCAAATTTGGAACAGTCCATGGCAAGTAAAAATTCATGATTACATGGTAATAACTGAACATTGGTGGGCCTAATTGCTTCATGGGCCTCTTGAGCATTCTTCACCTTTTTAAAGTACTTACGAGGACTTCCACATGCAAAATCTTGGCCATACCTATAAAAGTAGTTTTGCAAGCAAGCAGAATGGTTGACAAGTTAATGATCAAGATTATAATGGAAATGATAGAAAAATTGAGTTGATTTATACTTCTGGAGCCACTTAGTAAACACAAGTGATGTGGCCATTTATAATCCCCAAATGAAGTGATGGAAACCCATATCAGTTACCTTTCAATCACCAAGGAACGTATTTCTTTAATAGCATCATCAGAGATCTGAGAGCATGAGCGAAAAGGTAGGTGAGAAATTCAAAAGAAACGAAAAAATATCATTTACCATCAACTAATAATGTACACAACTACGTATAGAAAGGTGTCAGCACAATTTCCGAATAGTAATTTGAGAATTTTAGGGAAGTTAGATATGTTATGCAAAACCTTCCACATGTCTTTGAAATATTGTTCAAAATGAAGTAACCTTACAGCTAGTTCACTGAACCATAAATTTGGCCACATCTAATCTCAATTTTCACTTTCTTTTTCCAACAATTAAGAACGAAAACAGTTTATATTTTTTTTCTTACAAAGAACATCATGAGACAAATGCATTTAGACCTTTATTCTTAGAGGATGCCTTCAAAAGGGGGGAATTTAGTAATTCATTTGGAACAACAGGTACACAATTGCATGCTACCTTCACGAAACACAAAAAAGAGTTTGGAGAAGAATAGAAATTTTAGGCCCCTTCAGCAAGAACCAGGGTCTAATTCCACATATCCAGCAATTGCATGCAACTAAAAACCAAGCTCCTTCATAGACATACTAACAAATATAGATAACTAATGAAATAAAACATTGAATAGAGCATAACTATGATGCATTTGTCCCTGCCAACATTTCCAACTCACAACACAGCTTATAACATCAGGGTGAAAACAATATCTAAGTAAAGAGGGTACATACATGCAATCCATCTGTTCTTGTGTAAGTTATCAAACCCTTTGCCTGACCATCTGACAACTGAATACCTTCATAAAGTTTTTGAGCAAGCTGTATCCACATGAAAAGTTAGGTAAAATTGAGTAAAAATACAAAGACAGAAGGAGAGGACAAAAGAAATATATGATCACCTTATGTAATTGTATATACACTAGACAGTGACATCATAAGAAAATTTGTTGAGATGTTTTAAACAAGGACTACAGAACATTTCATGCATTCTCATGTTTAACCTACAGGTTGCATTAAAGCCAACCATTCCAAAAGCATGCGATAATTGGATGGAAAACATTCATGTTATTCTAGTTAGGATAACCAATTCCTATGTGGTACCAATTGTAGCTAATCAGTGAAATTATGACTTTACCAAATAAAAAACTAAAAAATTCATGAAAAATCTAACTAATAAAACAAATAGTATAGTTATTGAAATCGTATTCACCCAAAAATGGAATCAAACCTATTGGGTGAATCAAAATCCACCCTGACTATGTTATAAATAGACCGCAAAAGTGGTGAAGTGGTTGGCTCTGATGATTCCACCAATTTGGTCCATTCATGAATATAACCAAGAAAAATGAAATTTGAATAGTGGTAGAAAGGATAAGAAACCTATGCTTAGAGATGATGTGATTGAAGATTTAATTTTGGACAAAAACAAAGAAAATAAAAGCGTATTAATAAAAAAAGAAAACGATGATTATTGACTTGATGATTCCCGTGATGATGAACAGCGATACGTTTTATAAGGATTATATTTGCATTTAGATTAGAATTCTAAGAACTAGGTTGGATTTTTTACATTAAAATTGCATTTTTAAACAGGAGTTCAGTATCTTAAGTCAAAGATGTTAAATGTTTTATTTTAAGGATATTACGAACTTGCCCCGAATCTTACTATTTAATTTAAGATTCTCAAAATTTGGATTTCCATTCTCAGTTCGACAACTATGACAGACTCAAATTAGACAAATCAAATGTAAGTATCAAACTTTTAAGTTCCAAATAAAATGAAGAAATGCTACCAAACCTTCATTGTGTATGTTGAAGGAAAATGTAATTTGTTTGCTGCATCCTGCTGAAGTGTTGATGTTATATAAGGTGTGGGAGGATTCCTTCTAGTTTTATTTTCTTTGATGCTAACAACCTTAAAACTTGAGCTACTTATCTTACTTTCAATATCCCTTGCCTCTGTAAGAGAGCTAATTGAAAACTGAGTCAACTTATTGGAGTCAAAATGGGTGAGGTGAGCATTAACCAAAGAAGATGGATCATTTTGGTACAAAGTAGCATCAATGGTCCAGTACTCTTGAGGTTTAAATTCATCAATTTCCATTTCCCTGTCACATATAAGAGACAATGCAGCGGACTGGACACGTCCAGCGGACTGACAACCCGGTAATTTCCTCCACAATAATGGTGAAATATTGAATCCGATCAAATAGTCAAGAGCTCTCCGTGCAAGATATGCATTGACTAAATTCAAATCTATTTCTCTTGGAGCTCTCAAAGCATTTTTTATAGAGTCCTCAGTTATTTCATGGAAGACAACTCTCGCCAAATTAATTCGTTGATGTAAGGCATCCTGTTGTTGCAGCATCTCAATAATATGCCAAGCAATTGCCTCTCCTTCTCGATCAGGATCTGACGCAAGTATAAGATTCTCTGCTCTGAGAGAAAGGCAAAAAGGTTTTAAGAGAAATTAGGTACATGAAATCAAAACAGAAAAAGGAAACCAAAGAAGTCATATAACGACAGGCGAAAACATATATTACTTTGCAATGATGATTTTAATGCAAAGTTCAACTTTCAAGCACACACAATATTGCATTACTCTAAGCAATAGCATCGTCAATAATGAACAGATAATCCCTACCCATTTAGTGAAACCTTGATGCTCTTAAGATGAGTCCAGGCAGCAGAAGGAACTTCCCATACCATACTAAAGTCATCATCAGGGCGCACAGATCCAGACCTTGCAGCCAAGTCCCTTACATGACCGTAGCTTGGTAAAACATCATACATATCGCCAAGATACCCCTGAATTACCTTTGCCTTTGTAACAGACTCAACCACAACAACAGATTTCCCTGTTGGAGGATACAACTGCTTAAGTGTCCCTAGTGCCACAGGTTTCAGCTTGGCCATTGCTTGAGGTTTTCCTTTCTCTACTGATTCAGTGACAGATTTTGTAGACTTACCTTTTTTGCTTTTTTTATTGTATTGCTGTTTCGCTAAAGGAGAATCGCTTAGCAAATCTCCGAGTGTCTTTGCACTTGATTTATTCTATAAAGCAACATCATGTTATTTAAATTTTTGTAAACAAGTAAAGGACTAAATCATGTTTTTCTAAAAATAGTAATTGCTAACCTCAAATTCCATTATGGAATTCTGATTATTTGTATTGTCAGATTTTGTAGGAGAATTTTGAATAGAATCTGAAACAACATTTTTTTGCAATGCAGTTCCGGAAGATTGTCCCTTTTTTGCTTTGGTTTTGGAATCCTTCTTCTTTCTCCCACTAACTTTAGATTTCGGGTTACTACTGCTAACAGGGGAAGTTGAAACTGAGGAACTTGGTATCGCATCTCCAGCTAGCTCTGTGCTTGATGTCTTAAAATCAACATCGGATGAAATACTATCACTACTAATTTTTTTTTTCAAATGAGCTGCCAAAGGTCTTGGCTGCTTCCAGTGTTTTCTAAAGCCATCGGCATGTTGATTAGGCTTTTTCACAATGGAAAAAAACCTCTGCTGTAAAGCTTTAGGTGTGATTATGTTGTTCAAGGATGAGCAGCTCCTACCTTTTAGAGAATCAAAAAATCCATTTCTTGAACAGTAGACACCTGAAATCCTCCTAGGCTCATTGCTAAGACAAAGGGTAACTTTATCATAGCGTTGTGTATATATATTAAAAGAACCAAAAGGTGAAGATGGCAATTGAAAAGCTTGATGATTCTGAAATGTCCGGCAGTCTAACTGTAAAAAAAAGACATGGCCTGGAATGAAATAAACAAAAACTAAAAAAGACTAAAGGAATTGTACACATATGAAATAAGCAAAAGTATACTGATAATATATGAGAACAAATTCGAAGGCCACAAATACAATATCAGCGAAAGTGAGAATGTAGATGAGTAGCATCAGCATAAAAGAATAGATTAAAGCAATGAAAAAAAGAGATTGCAGAAAAATTGAATCAAATGTAAAGCATATGAGAGCATGAAAGGCACCTTGGCCATGAGCAGACAGTGGCACACAGTTGAAGAAGAAGAAGCTCTACAGAAGAAAGAGGACGAACTAGCGGAAATAGAAAGAAAGCTCCTCTGCATTTGAGTCATGGCCTCTCGTTCATTTGCTTAATTTGCTTTTGCGAGATAGAACAAGGGTTTAATATTGGAAGCAGAGAACGACGAAGAAGGGTTTATTGCTATCAGTTTTCTGTCTATAACTGCTATTGAGATGCTGCGACGTCGTTCAAACAGAAGAAGAATGAATGGTTCACCTCAATATGAAGCAAATTCACACGGTTTTTGACAGAAATACCCCTCAAACGTATTTCGTGACCGAATACAAGTCGACATCTAAATGACTAAAATACCTTGTACTGAACCGGCCTTCATATCCGTAACAGAAGGAAAGGAAAGGGGTAATCACGTAAAATATAGCACTATAAAAGCTTCACCGTTAGAAATTAGGGTTAGAAAACTCATTAGTTTAAGAATGAGGCAGCGGTCACAGGGAGGCGGAGGGGGGTTTTCGTAAGGTGGTTGCTGCCCCTCTCTGATCGACCGCCGGGCCGATGATTTCATCATCTTCTCCATCAAATAAACCGCCTTACTTCTCTGTGAAGAGAGAGAGAAAAATAAGAAGAAGAATACAAACAAAACAAAAGTAAAAACATAAATCAAAGAAAGGCTTATAGCGGGTGATTCTCGTTGCTTGTGCTTTTAAGCTTATTGATTGATCTGATAATTTCTCCGCAAATCGTTCTATAAACCGAGGCAGTGATGATTCAATAGCGGAGTGCGAAAGTCAGACGTGATAGGAATGATTCGATTTCGATGGCGGGGTAATACTTATATACTGTGTATAGCAGCCATGGTCGTTGATTTCCTTTTTCTTGTTTGATAGAAGGCGAATCTGAGTCTCCCTTTCCCTGTTTTCATTTTCTTTTTAATAGATCTGGATACTCCTTGTGGCGAATTTATGATGCATTGTTTGTTTTTAGAAATTTTAATTTTGCCTAGATGGAATTCAAAATTCCAAATGGTTTGGTTTGAGGTTATCTTATTTTGAAAAATTGGGGTATTTTTGGTTCAATATTAGATATATTTTAATTATCACGAGATTGTTGTCACGAAGCAATAAGCATGATGGGGGCTGGGCTGTTGTATCATTTAACTCGTCCTTTCTCCTCAAACGCAATTTTTTTAATCCTTTGTAAATCTATAATATACGATCTTTTAGATTAGTATTCATCCATTTCCTCTATGATTTTTACAAAATTTGATCGTCCTTAAAATTGAATTGTTTAGAAATCTTAATTATTCTGTGAGCTCTTAACAATGGGTCATTGTTTGTACAATGCCTTTAAGTTGCTTGCCTGTTTGACTGACTTGTGTTTGCCAAGTTTGATTTGGACAAGTGTCAGTATAGGATGTGTCGACATGAGTACTAGAAATTTTACAAAAAAAATAGTAACTTAAGTAGGATTTTCGTTTTTGACTCTTGTTTACATATTTTAGTTTTTCATATGATGATAGAAAACTTGTCAGGTCAGTTTTGTTCGACAGTTAAGAGCAGTAGTGAGATTTTACTCATTTTAGTAATTAATTAATAATATAGGTGGTTACATAATAGTTTTAACATGGGTGAGTGGTTATAAAAGGAGAAGTTGATGTGTATGATAGGGAGAGAAGTTTATGTAATTGAATCAGCTGTTGCAAGTCTCTCAAGTCAAATTAGAGAGACGGATTCAATATTAAACCTTTTATTCTTCCTTTCTAGCTCTATTTCCTTTTGTAATCAATGTAAATTTGGGGTGTTGTAATTCACTTTATTGATCCTTGTGTGTCTCTTCCCTATTATATGACTTGTAAAGAATGAAAATAAAATTGATCACAAATGTCAATATTGGAAAAACCCACGAGGGGTAATAATAAGAATTTCATAATAATTAATCCGGACATTTCATGTATCTATGATTAATTTATTCATTTTATTTTAAAATAATTTTTCTTTCCTCAAATTATATATAAATTTATTTATATTTAATTCCTATTCTAAATGAAAAAATGGTAAATTAGGAAAAATATTGTTAAAAGTTGCGTTGTTAATTTCTGGTACAAGGAACCCTTGGGAGCAATAACTGAAGATAATAATAGCTTTTTAGTAGTACATTATATAATGATGTTCAAATGACATCTACGGGGGAGTTCTTTGACATTCCTTGTGATTTGTCAAGATTCCCATTGAGAACTTTCAAAATAGGGCTTGGTCGGAGTTTCGATTTAGTCTCTTTGATGTTTGAGTTAGTACTTAAGATGAAGGAGGATGAGTTTTTTTATGAGAGTTTAAAGTTAAAAGCTATCTTATGGAGAAGATGAGTTTTCCCTATACGTCTAAAAAGAGTGATGGTGGTGATACCGGAGCTATGCATAGGTCATTATTACCTATAGGTAATAAGGTGGCTTGGTCTTGTTTTGTTTTGGTAATAGGTGGGATCATGTCACATATTTGTCTTGTTATCAAGAAGCATGTGAATTCATGCTAAATACTTGTCTTGTTATCAAGAGTCCCCCATCTTGGTATAGGAGGCTTTTTGGGGTCAAAGTCAATGTTGAAGCCTGTGTGTCGAAGCTCAATAAATTACGTACTTTCATTCTGAAGATTATATCAAGGTGATATAATAATCACAGATGTCGGACTCAAATAGTATAATGTTTACCAAGGGGATTTGATGTTCATCATGCGTTAAGCTTATTTATCATGATTCGTGCCAAAGGGATTTGGAATAGAAATTTTGCGCTTCAATCTTACCAATCATGATGTGTGTCAAGTGGATTTGATGCAAATCGCCTGCTTCGGTTTATGTGTTATGGTATTCAAGTTTGAGAGGATATCATAATCTCACTCTTCAAATTTCGTCTTCGGTGCCTTAGTGATAAGGGCTTTAATGCTTGATCGATATAAAGGCGTTGTTGCCTTATCAATGTAGAGTCTTTGATGCCTTTGAAGAGACTTTAGTGCCTTATTAATTAATATAAGGGCTTTATTAATTAATATAAGGGCTTTTGATCATTTGTGAGGGGGGATTTGAGATAGAAATCGCACGACACGGTCTTAGCATTTGTTGAAGGAAACTTTAGAAATCGCACGCTGCTATTGTGAATGAATTACGGCCAATATTGTTACCATAATGTCGAGGAGATTTAAGATAGAAATCGCACATTAAGGTCTTGTTTAGATTCGAGCCATTATAGTTACTCTAATATCGGAGGGATTTTAGAAATCGTGCATCGCTATTTTGTTTAATATAGAGTTGTAGCTACTCTAAAACCGAGGGGATTTTAAAAATCGCACACTACGATCTTATGTGCCTTCGATGAAAGGGCTTTATCTAAATGTTTCTTCCTTTTGTCATGGTGGGAAGGTGGCCGGATTCCTCCTTTGACCTTCTTCAAGGAGGAAGCAAATGTTCCTCCTTTCCATCATAGGGAAAAGTAGTCGAATGCTTGCTTCAGCCTTAATCTTCATGGAGGAAGCGAATGCTTCTCCTTTTATCTTAGAGGTGCACGGGGTGCTTTCTTTGACCTTAATCTTTATGGAGGAAGCAAAATCTTCTCCATCCATCATGGAGGTAGCAGGATGCTTCCTTTGATTTTAATCTTTAAGGGGCATTATATGTTTCTCCTTCCATCATGGAGGTGGTTGGGCACTTCCTTTGACCTTAATCTTCAAGGAGGAAGTGAATGCTTCTTCTTTCACCATGGAGGTGGTCAAGCGCTTCATTTGGCATTAGAGGAGGAATGGGTGCTTCTCCTTCCATCATGGGAAAAGGTGGTTGGATGCTTGCTTCGACCTTAATCTTCAAGGAGGAAGCATATGCTTCTCCTTCAATCATAGAGGTTTCTAGGTGCTTCCTTCGGCTTTAAGTTTCAAGGAGGAAGCAAATGCTTCTCCTTTCATAATGGAGGTGTAAGGGCGCTTCTTTTAGCCTTCGAGGAGGAAGGGATGCTTCTCCTTCCGTCATGGTAAAGGTGGATGGATGCTTACGTTGGCCTTAATCTTCAAGGAAGAAGCGAATGCTTATACTTTTATCATGGAGGTGGTCGGATGCTTGCTTCGACCTTAATTTTCAAGGAGGAAGCGAATGCTTCTTCTTTCATCATGGAGGTGGTCAAATGCTTCCTTCGACCTTAATATTAAAGGAGAAAGCGAATGTTTTTCCTTTCATCATGGAGGTGGTCAAGCACTTCCTTCGACCTTAATCTTCAAGGAGGAAGCAAATGCTTCTCCTTTCATCATGGAGGTGGTCGGGCACTTCCTTCGGCCTTTGATGAGGAAGGGATGCTTCTCATTTCATCTTGAAAAATTTTATAGCTCCCTCCATGAATTTGAAATTAAATTCAACTAAACAAAGAAATGGGTTTTTGTCCACATAATTCTAGTAAAAATTGCAAGATGTAAGTCATAGTAGGCATGTACATTGGATGAATAAAGTATAAATGATGCTTGGGTTATGTCGTATTAATTGACAAACCAAGCTTTGATGACTTCTAGTTACGAATGAAGGAGAGCTTATATGTGTTAGGTACGCCCATGAATAGCAATTGATAAATGAATTCACTTGATGAAATGATTGTCCATGGTAACTTTTGAGATTTTGAACACTCCAATTGCTTTAGCTTGTCCCGTTTGCCGTGCAAGGTGGGTATATGCCAACAATCAATTTGCATTAGAATGATGAATGTGTGAACTATAACCACATTTAAAACTTGAGCAATGACATTAGCGAGCTAAGCATATTGAATTAACAATTCATAGATCAAATATAATGATGACTTTAGGATCAACCGGTTCAATCAAATGTAATAGATTCATGCGAATTAAAAAGTGGATGCCACAGCAATGCATAAAATATTCATTTCTAGTTGGGAATCTAAGTGCATATATTGCATCCATAATCAAATTAGTTTATCAGCATAGGAAGCACACATGCATATGGTCCAACACAAAAGAGGGGTATTATATGATCTCATGTAAAAGTAGTCACGGTTGGAGGACAAGTTTAATCAGTGAATCAAATGGCATAAAGAGAATCAGAAAATTAAAAAGTGATTACACAAGTGTTAACTGTTGGCAGAGATTTCACCGGAGCTAAAACCACTGAAGTTAGCGGAGATTTAATAGGAGTTGATAGTGACAGGAGCTGCATAGATTTCATCGTTGTTCATTGAGGTCGGGTCAACAGAGGATTGAACTTCATCGAGGTCGGATGTGGTTGACACCGTAGCGATCGGAACTTCGGTGGCCGAAGGTCATTTTAAGCCAGATTGATGACAAAACCGAGGTTGTGATGAAACCGGAACTGTTGACTAGGTCGGACATAGGAGAAACCAAAGTTATTGTTGAGGTCGAAGCTCGGCGCTTTGCTAGTTGGTGCAATTGAGATCATTGATTGGTGGTGGCTACAGTTGTAGCAAAACCAAGCCTGTGGAGGTACTTGACCGAAGATGATACCGGATTTGCATGAAGGCTAGAGCTTGCCTCGATGACTAGATCTTGTGATAGTGCCGGACTAGAGACACTAGAAAAGCCGTTGCGGTCGAAGTTATCGAGATGGGCTTTAGAGGTCGGGTTTGTGAAGCCGAAGGAATTGTTGAGCGCTGGGGCTTTGCGGATTGATGTTGGTTGAAGCTGAATGAGCTGTGAAGTGGCCGGAGCTCACTGAGGCCAAGCTTATGGAGGCACTGAGGCTATTGATGCCGGAGCTATAGAGGGTGACGCCAGATATGTTGAGGCCGCCGAAGCCGGAGCTTAAAGTTACGTGGAAATGACATTCCTCCTACAAACTTTCATTCTTTTTTTTTCCTTCATGGCTTCTCACCTAATTATTCATGACTTTATTTTGCTTGAATTAATTTATCCTTCCTTTTATATTTTCTTTTATCATTCTTTCTCTGACTTGATTAATCCCAAATATTAGTACTGTAAGTGGCTTCACTAAAGGAGTAGAACTTTAGTAAATTATTCGAACTTAAAAAGGCAAATATGGGCTTAAAACACATTCACTACGACTGCTTGCCTAGTGAACCACCATGGATGGATGGCTTTTAGAATTGTTTAAGAGAGGTCCTTTGAGAAGAAGAGATTTCAGTTTATAAATCACATCAAGAACGAAGATTTAAGGGTCGAACAAGTGAGATCCATGCTCACCGCACCAATTTGATGTCCAAATGACATCTTCAGATCAAAATCTATTCTTCGTGGGGTATTTTGTATTCTTCAAGATTCCTTATGTTTCATTAATATTGTCGTTGACCATTTGCAAAACAAGGCTTGGCCGAGGTTCCAGCGAACCCCTTCTTATGCTTAAGCCAGTTTTTAAGATGGAGGAAGATGAATCTCCTTGTGAGAGATTAGAGTTAATGTTACCTTGTGGAGAAGATAGGTTCTTCCTTAGAAAAAGTCCAACCATTTTCTCCATTTTCATTCCCCAAATTCCAATTTCCTAGATCTACAGTATTTTTTTCTCCAATTATCTTTCCCATTTTCTATTCTTCAAATCAAATTCATTTTAAAATAATAATATTTTATTGGTAAACTAACAAAAAGAATAACAAAGTAAAAACTAAAGACAATAAAAAAGCAAAAAAGTATTATTATTTTATTCAATTCCCTTAAATGAAGAATAAATCATTTCCCATGTTCGTGAAACCTCATTTTAGTGATATATCATATGGGGAATGGTTGGCCCATGCGTCATCTCTCAAGATCTCTGGAGCAGCTCAGTGACTAGAGTGTGCCCTGCCACTTTGTTAGCCTAGGCCTTTGTTCTTGGTGCCTCTGTTGGAGGCTTTTCATTGTTTTTTTTTCTGGTTTCCCCAAAAAAAATTATGGGGAATGGTTGGACTTTACAATTCCCCATATACATTCCTCATCTTGGAGAATTCTTCAAAATGGGAAACCATTGGACTTGCCCTTATATGCCCAAAAAGAGTGACGATGGTGATTCAGGAGCTAGGCATATTTCATCATTACTTATGAGGGGTAGGGTGGCTTGGTCTTGTCTTATCTTGGTAATAGGTGAGGTCATGTCAGATATTTATATTATTGTCAGGCACATATCAAATACTTGTCTTGTTATCACACAATAATAATAATAATAATAATAAAGTATAGAAATCACCTTATTGTTACCGAGTGTATCGATTTTGCAAAAAATGAAGATATGTAATTGGTATTTGTTAAACTTTAATTTATTTAAATGATAAAAGTCTTACTCGAAGATTTAAATTATGAATAAATTAATAAAAATTATACTTTTAAATTTTATAATATTGTTTTTTAATTAGTACTGAAATTCATAACTTTATTCTATTACTATACATATGATTTTAAACAATTATAAAATAAGCTATGCAAAGAGATATGGTCATAGTAATAATCACAATAAACAAAAATATAATAGGTTCGGATTTGAGGGGACCATTTGAAATGTCGGAGAAAAATCATTAATGATATCCCCTTCGTGTGTAACCTCGTGAGTTTTAGCCATGAAAGGTTGATGCAAAGCTTGAAGAAGATGAATATATACATTAATGATGGAAGGAGTAGGAGAATAGGGTTTTCGGGAAATACACGGAAATCTCACTCAAATAATTTTTCTTTTGCTTTTTTAAAAAGTAAAACTTATTTATGCTTTTACATGAAATTAAAAATTAATTATTCTTTTGGACACCAATTTTTTACTATTTTTTTATGAATGCCTTATGCACGATATACGAGTTCTTATACTTGGTATATAAGTTTATACAACTTATTTTCTATCAATTTACTTTGAAAATGATTTTATACCTGGTGTAAGTGCTCTTATACCAGTTTTTTACTACATTTTTTTATAAAAACCTTATATATGGTATACGAGTTCTTATGATTGATATAAGAGTGTTGTAAGAGATTTATATCTGCTTACAAGAAAGAAAATAAAAGTTAAAGTCATGTATAGTATTTATGGTGAACTCAATGGTAAAATTGCGTAATAAGTATTTCAAGAAACATTAAAGACATATGAGAAGGAAAATTAATTTATTTTTAATTGTAACATGCTCTTTCAATTCTTTAATATGTTTCTGCTTTCGATACCTAAGATCAATTTCAACCATTTTCTTATCACAAAATTTATATGCTAATTGATATAAAAGAGAGAAGTAGAAGCCATATATATTCATGCATATAAATAAAAAAGAAAGAAATAATTTCTCATTACCACATCTAAATTTCACATTTGGCAATAAAATCTATACACGAATGCTAAAAATGGATATTTATGAATCTAAAGCTGCGACTTCAGTCTTGTAAGATTTCAAAAAATCAACAAAGTTTTAAGAATATACCATTTTATTGAATGTTGATTTTGATAAAATTAAAATTATTTTATATCTCGATTGCATTGTATTGTTTTGTTGTTCACGTATCCGAAAATGATAGTTTGTCGCTATCAATTCCTCATCGTGAGGGCAACATGATTGATGATTGGATGATGAAGTACATGTTTAAAGATTGTTTGTATGTATTCATTATTTCTATTTTAACCATATATATATTAGCGTCACTATAAATTTCATATAAAATTAATGGATCATTTTTCTTTTTTATTAATGTTTGATATGAACTTTTTTCACTCTGATTATGTGAAATGTAATTTCAATGGTTAACCTTTTAAACTTTGACATGCATATGTAAAAGAAAGAAATGAAAACCAATAGTAACACAAAAAAATCGCTAAACCAGTGCCTATAGAAAATAGGCGTAATTGCTAAGAAAGGCTTATCGCCTTTTTTCTTTTTGAAGAAAAATGGGTCGAGTGCACAGTCGGGGTGGACATCGCAACTATGTTGGCACCCCCACTTACCTACAATGCATCCCACCATAATATATTAAGAAGAGCGCGTCACAAATTGTGAATCGTCCAAAAAATACAAATACAAAACGTCAATAATATAAATTGTTCGAATCGATTAAAATATACGAAGCCGAAAAAGAGAAAGACCTATTTCTAATCTTGAAGAAAAGCCAACACCGATGGATATTAGCAACAAACAAGTCTTTACGATCAAGATTTCCTTAAAAAACAAGTTTATTTCTTCTCTTTCAAATGCTACAGGTGATAGAGAACCATAAAGCCGTTGAAAATTCTATCTTGACTCCAGCCTTGAAGAGGGACCTCCAAAGTAAAAGAAATTAGTAAAAGCGATCAGGGATGTGAACCGAAACACCAAGTCAATCAAAAGCTCTACACCAAATTGACCAGCTCTCGCGACAAAATAATAGCAAGTGATCGATCCAATGTTTCATTGGCCGAACAAAGAGAACAAGAAGCAATTAAAAAAATTTAATTCAATATGAAGTATTTATTAATTTATTCCAAGCAATCATTTGCAAATGAATTCAATTCAAAATGAATTTCAAATCATTCATGCAATTGTTACAAGATAAGTCTTAGTATTTTGTGTAAAAACACTTTATTCACATGACAAAAATCACATTTTGTTGCTCATTTTATATGGTATCAAAGCCTTTCATAAGATTTTAAAACATAATTCACTAAAATCTTTTTTATTTCCGTCAAAATTTCAACCTTGATGAGTACTTGACACATTCATATCCTCTACTTTTTTGGCAATGGATACCACTACTTCGCCTCTTTGTTTTCATCATACATTTTCAGTGTTATCCATTCTAATGCCAAACTTACCTCCTATAATTTTTTAAGGTGGAACATATAGATTATTCAATGCGCAACTGTTACAGTCTTTTAAGTCATGATGGCACCATCCACCGATACGGATGTTGTCAAACGAACCGTAATCAAATTAAGATTGGGACAAAAAGGAGCAATAATTCTAAGTTGGCTCCTTAATTCAATTTTATTATGACTTATGAGACCTTGCTTGCCACAAGTTTTCAACGAATATAAACAATGACTAATTAAACTTGCATGGGATAAAATTATAACGACCTTTATGCAATGGTTTCTTGTTCTCAAAACCGTAATTATAGAATATGTTGCACACCTTTTTGAGAGGTAATGCATGCTTCGTTTTTAGTTATGTACAATGTGTTAAGAGAGTTTCAAATTAGTTGACATCTGATCGGTTATACTGTACCGGAAGACGACTTAGTATAATTTTAGTTGTATAGGGCTTAGAGAGTGTTGGAAAAATAATGGTAAAAATAAGAATATCTTCAATTTCGTTTGAGTCTCTAAAATATGGAGGTGCCAACCAAATTGATAAGTTTGCCTTATGAAATTTCCCGGTCCAACATTCAATTAAATAACAAACAAGTTCAATAGAATAGGTGTAAAAATGCACTACATACATACATACATACACACACACACACACACACACACACACACACACACACACACACACACACACACACACACATACATACATACATACATAC
>CATIWQ010354979.1:0-13726 GCA_949673415.1 Euphorbia schlechtendalii
TCTTTTCTTTATTTCTCTTTTTCAAATTTTTAGACTAGTTTAGTATTTTTCATTTTTATGTTTTTCTTTAAGTTAAAGTCTCTCACAATGAGGACATTGTGTTCTTTAGTGTGGGGGGGCGTTTGTAAAACAATCCCGAAAGTCCCAAAAAATTAAATAAAATGAAAAAAATGAAGAATTTGAAAATTTTTATTGATTTTTGTGTTATTTATACATTATCCATAGCTATACTATACTAACATATGTTCCAAGGTTATTTTCAATGTTAGGTATTTCAAGTTTGATGTTATTAGTGCATATTTCAAACAAAGTGTTTCGAGTATGACCACATGTTGAGAGAGTGAGCGTTTTCGCACAACATTTAGCATTTGGCAAGGATGATTTGTGAGTAACATTCAAAAGCAACATTCCAAGTAAGTTTTGATATACATTTCAATGCAACATGAATTAGTATAAATTATATAGTTTTAGTTTAATATGCTACAGATAAGTTTAAGTGGAGTAATATCTAGTAGTGTTTTCTTACTATGAATTTTATATGCTATTCTCGAATACGTCCTATAAGTATTGGGTGTGTTTAAAGCATTGGGAAACTATAGCCATAATACTTTGAAATTGTTCAATAAAGGATGAGGGTATTAAGAGAAAAAAATCAAAAGAAAGAGAGGATAACCAATGAGTTATGCAATAAGGTGAGGAATGGTATGGAGTAGAAACTATAACCATTCAATGAGTGAAAAAAGAAAAATAGCATAGCATGAAAAATGGGTGCAAAGTACAAATATGTACTTCAAAAACATATGCTTAAAAGAAAAAAATGAGAGAAAGTAGTATGGAGCATAAAATGCAACCACTAAAAAAAAGGGAGAGTGGTATGGAGCATAAAGTGCAACCACTAAGAGTGTTTTTAGCATCCTAGGTTACCTGAAAATGCCTTGAGATCAAACATTCCAAAGTGAGCTCCTTTTATCCTTTATACTTTATACTATTCTTCAGAGAAGGTAATATTCGAGTAAGCATATAACACTTATATGAAGAAGTGATTCGGTTGACCCTCCATTAAGAGCGAAGGTATGCAAATGGACTATATAAATTGCACATTACTAATTTGTGGGAAATTTCGAACCTTTACTTGAATCTTATGCAACATGGGAATGTGATACTCACTACAATAGTCTTTCGCCAAATGAGGTACGAACTTGAATACTAATTTATATACTTCTGTTGTTTTTACCTTGAGGAGAACACAAAAGTGAAGTGTGGGGGTGTGATAAGTGTATAATTACACTTATTATCATGACATTTTCAATCTTTAAACATATGGTTTTGTTTTATTTTATACTTCATATAAAAGATTTCACGTAGTATATAGTTGTTTTTTATGCAAATGCAGGTACTAGGTAAATCTTGGAAATAAAATTATTAAAGTTGGAATTATATGGAAAAAGAGTGAAAAAGGTGCAAAAAGATACATGGAACTTAAGGAATTGACAAAGGATCAAAGATGTCAAAGATCGCTAGAAATCACAGAGAGGAATCATGTGAAAAAGGCATGTTACGATCGTGACATATATATCACGGTTGTGACTTGTTAACCTTTATAACAGAAAGTTGCCAACCAAGTATTCATGATCGCGACATACATTCACGGTCGCGACCTTGATGGTTTTTGGTCAACTGTTCTCTTCTTTCAACCACCGGATAAGAATTATCAACCACCATCAACCGCCATCAACTACCAACCGAAAAGACACCTTTTGGAAGTTAACAAATCATGAAAAGGTGACTTTCCATTATGGATGAGGATGAATCTTTGCATCCAATCATATTGAAGTCATGCAACTCTTCGCCAATGGACATGACTCTTCATTTGGATAGACGCAACCCTTCGTACTATATAAATAGGGTTCAAAACTCAACAAATTTCATGGTACATGTGGTGCATGGTTATGGCATGATTAGAGGGCATTGAATGATAGTGTGAGTGTATAGATAGAGAGTGTAATATCTAGGTATCTCTACATTCAAAGTCTTAGCGAGAAAAATGTATAAGTGATTCGATTCCTATTTCGATCACTATATTTCTACACAAATTCAAGTGTTTATTGTATTAGTTTAATTGCAAAGCACTTATTAATAAAATTTTTAGCTCTTCAACATTCTTTTATTCGAGATTCACAAAGAATAGCATCCTAGTGGAGGTTCTGTACGAGTCAAGACCGAATTCAAAGTAGACGTAGGAATTGCAGGAATTGACAAGTCCCATTAAAGAGTAGATACGGTTTGATCAACTTTAGCTTTCACTTGCATACCTTACAACTTTACTTTGTTTTCTGCTTATACTTTCTATTTCGAAGTTTATGATATGTCTATGTGTCATAAAGAGTAATTTGTTTTGCATCATTTATATTAATCAAGTTATATGCTTTCGAGTTAACTTTAAGAGTGATTTCAGGGATAAAAAGATTGTGTATAATCACTGAATCTATGATTATAACGCTGTTTAGTGAGCCAACATTTTTGGAGTGGTAACTTGCTAAATATGGCTTTGTGAGAGTGACCCGTACTAAGCATAGTAATATAGTTATCCAGGTTCTTATAAGTGTTATAATTCATTTACCCTAGGTTTAGAAAAGTCATCTCATGTGTTGCACTACGGTAAATTATTGAATATTAGGGTGTCTAGAACCTTATTAGTTGAAGTTATTCAGTGTATGAAATATTCTTGATAATTTTGCATGTTTTTCTCTGTTAAACATGTTCGTAGGAATATCTCTATAGTTTACATCTTCTTTAGTCAGTTCATACATCTATCCATTCATCCATCTATCATCCAAACCCCTCCAATATAAATTTCATATTTTCGTTTACCCCGTTACTCTTATTTGTCTTTAGAACTGTTTCCTTCCCTGTGGGATCGATATCTTTTAAAAGTACATTAAAACTGTATACATGCAGTGGTCACCTCTTTTCTATTTTGATAAGCAGTACTGACAGCACCTGTTCGTATTTTAAACTTTTATCTTATCGGTAGAGAAGTGGGGAACAAGGATTTTGGCTTCATTACAAAATATAAGCCCTCAGAATTAGTAGAGTCAAAACCTTACGATCAATATTCATTTTAAAAATGTTTGTTTGAGTATCTATAACATAAACGCCATTCAAACACACTCCACAAGCATAAATAATATTATCATGCTAAATTTGACATTTATTATGAGTAAATAAAATTTCAAATCCCTTTGTTACTAAACACGCTACATGTCCCTAGGAAAATGAAGACTACATGTCCCTACATTTGTAATAATATTTTTAGTAACATTAGGAATGTAATAGCAATTGTTCAAAACTAAAACAAGGCCACTAGGAAAATGAAGACTACATGTCCCTACAGTTGTTGCAACAACCCAAGATATATTTCCATCTCTTAGGTCCATTTCACTCTTTGCAAGCCTCCTATTGTTCTGCAACCACTATACAAAAGTACAGATATGAGTACCACAACCAGTATCCAATAGCCATGTAGACTCATAAGGAATAGTAGAGAAACTCTCTAGTATGATCATACTTGTGAGCGGATGACACGGAAGCGATGGGCCGAGAGTGCGCTGAGATGAAAGGCGCAGTCCACCGGGGTGTTTTAGTGAAAATAAAACATCGTGTTGGGAACTCGAAAGGTTTAAAAGTGAAAGTGAAAATGATTTAGATAATCACAACCTGAATCCACTGTCTCTTAGTGTAGAGTCATCACCTGGATTAGCTCTTCTAAGAATTAAAGTCTTGTGAAGCTTAATATCCGAGGGAGAGCTATAAGCTGACGACATTCACGGAGGTCCCGCGCGGACGCCGCTGGCCCCATGAGATGGGGCATGGGGTTTTCGAAAACATTATGATAGAGCGCACTGGAAAAGAGGTTCCCTTGGAAGAAACCGTGGTTTGTTTGAAAATGCGTTGTAAATTTAAAAGACTCGAGATCAAAATCTCTAGCCTATGGTACTCAGAGTCGCCACCCGGATCAGCTCTTCCGGGAAATTTCGGTACAGCCTAGATCCGTTAAGCCTAAGCGATACCATAGTTCAGAGATTCAGGTATGGGATGAGTTATCTATTTCATCGTCATTTGAGTTAAATTATACTATGACTGAGAAACCACGTTTATAATATTTGAACTAAACTAGGCATTTTCAGTTTATATTCATCGCGCATGCATAAAACGGTAAGTCCATACATCAAGCATTAAGTAAATGCGGAAAAGTGATTAATAAATTACAGAACTCGGGGGTTGCAACCGCCCACCTAATCTATTAATTACATTCCCAAAGATGATTAAAATGCGATACCCGAAGAAAAGTAATCCCTAGGCATACGTCTAACCTACATCCACAAAGGTTAGCACGAGATATGGCACATATGTTCGATTTGGTTTTAGCGAGGCCCATGTGGCCTAATTAAAACATCATCGATTTAAAGTTGTTACTTTAAATAAAAATGGTTCATTTTTATTTACACGTATATTAGTCAATTTTATTAGTTAAAATGACCGCATGGCAAAGTGGTGAGGACGGTTATCCGAGAACACGTTTTGTTCCCTTCGTGGGGGTGACCTAAAATGACATTTAGAAATGTAAATCTAGGCCAAACATGCACGTTAATAAATCACACATAGATCCAAATAATTAAAATTTAGAGGTTTGTTACCCCTAATGATGTGTTTTCAGACTTAGAATAGTCTCAACAGGTCATTCCGGGCTTGAACGATTCGAAACGGAGCGAAACAAAGCAAAAATGCATTCTGCCAGCACTAATATCATTAACGGTATCATGTAATATCGTTCAACTATATCACCTGATATCGTTTACGGTATCGATTTTCTAGACCTACATGAAAACATGAAAAACAGCAGAAAACAGCAAAAACCATAATCTAACCTTTAAATGACCATAACTTTTGCTATACTTAACGGATTTTTATGATCTTTACCATTCCGAAAAGCTCAGGATGTGAATAATATGTTAATATAAATAAAATAGCAAACTAGATTTAATATAATACTGAAAATCGCAGAGAACAGAATGGTGCGCAAAAACTGATAATAACCGAAAACAAAACAAAACTTCAAAACAAAAAGAATGTAAATGTAAGCACGACTCTAGGAACTCTGAGGCTTACCCAGTAGCTATGAACCCACTTTTTTTGGTCCACAAAAACACCTGGAATGTCCTCCTCGTTTCTTTGGTTCGGTTTTGCCGGTTTTCGATGGAAATGGAGAGTAAAAATCTCCTTTGGTGGGAAGGATAAAACTTCTGGGATTTGGTTTGTGTGAAATGAGAAAGGAAAGAACAAGAGTTACTTCTTCCCTTGGGTTTAGATCTAAGAAATGCTCTAAAATCTCCAAGTTTCTTTGGTTTTTGTTTGCTGGGATTTTTGGAGAGCTTTTTTAGTTCTTTTTTTTGTTTCTTTGACAGCTTCCCCTCACGTTTTTTTCCTAGCTGCTCCCCCTTTTTTTGTTTAATATTTCAGCCCTTATGGGCTCCCTTCAATCCAAAAGTCCACCTCTTTGTCAATGTGGTTCACCCACTTATTTTTGTCCATTTTACCTAATTTCTCCCACCTTTTGTTGACTAAGTGGGTTGTGGCAGCTCATATTGACAGGTTGTTAGGTGGATAACCCATAATTATGGGGTGTAGATGGATTGTTTTGGTTAAAATAAGAGAAATTGATATTTTAGTCTGCCCGCCAACTCGATATCGTTGACGATAATGGTTGATATCGTTAACGATGTCTATAGATATCATTAACGATGTCGATCAAAGTAGTGAACTTTTCTTAGTTTGGGCTTTCTAAAGGGAAAGGAGCCCCAAAGAAACAAAGCAGCTGATTTCTGGATGGTTTCGGGACCTTGCAAAATGTGAAAAGCTAACATGGGAAAAATTACAGCTTCATCTTCGAACTCGCGAGTAGGGAGTAAAAATCCCATGCTCACAGGCTGCCCCTCGTGGGATCACTACTGATATGAGTTCAGTATTGTCCCACGATTGAAAGAGAAGCGAGGTGTAGAGATAATACCTGCCCGGTCGCGGTTTGCACTCTTTGAGGATAATGGCTGGAAGCTTTCATCTTGTTGAGATGTCTTTCGGGATTGGTCTCTTAATGCCCCTTATGAATTGCTCGTTTGGCAATGATTGCCCCTTATGAGTTGACTATGACTCTCGAAACTGCTGGGGAAAGGATGAAAGCCATGTGCTCCATGCCTTTGATGACACGTCGACTACTGTGAGTCTTCATTGAAATCCGTTGACCGTGATAAGGCCGGGGCAAGATGTGAACTGTAGAAAGTTCAGATGATTGTAAAAAGTAAAGAATTTTGAACCATAAAAGGTTCGGATGACTGTAAAAAGTCAAGAATTTTGAATCCTAGAAGGTTCAGATGACTGTAAAAAGTCAAGAATTTTGAACCGTAGAAGGTTCAGATGACTATAAAAAGTCAAGAATTTTGAACCGTAGAAGGTTCGAATGACAGTAAAAAATCTGAATGAAAGAGGACTATAGAAAGTTCATTGACTATAAAAAGTTTGAATAAGATTTGGACTGTAAAAAGTCCTAGAGGGTATGTGGATTATCAAAAGTCTGCGGTGGATGCCCCTTGTGAGTTGAAGAGGTACCTGCAAGAATGATGGGCTTGTTCTGATGGGACAAGAGGTACCTTGGCTAGGAAACCCTCACCAAACTCGTTGGCGAGGGCATGCCTCGCCAATTTCCTTGGCGAGGCCTCGCCAAAGACGCGGTGAGGGCCTTGCTGAACTTTTTTCCGGCTAGCTCCTCACCGGAAAAACTTACTTTTTTGGATTTTCGGGAATTTCTCCTATAAAGAGTCGGGTCTTTTTCGAAAATCGGGGCTTGAAAATTCAGAAAAAAATTCTTACTTTCAGAACAAAAAATACTGAAAAACACTACAACAAAAATACTTTCTTTTTTTCTAATTTTTTTTTGTCCAAAACAAGTTTGGATTCCAAATTTCTTCAACTTAAAAATCAAAATTCTTCTTCTTTTTCTTCAAATATCCTCAGATATTCTCGCTTCTAAAATAAATTTGGAACCCGAGTCTGATTATCTTTTGGATAAATAAACACGTATTTTCCAATTAAATCACACTAAAATTCCACAAATTAAACGAAGATTTTTTGGACTTTTACATCAACAATTTCACCTAAACTAATGAACGAGGAACGCTTCCGAGGATCAAACGGATACGCCAAAGTGGATTCATTCAAAAAGGGTAAGCCTCTGAGTTCCTAGAACTGCGAATTCTACGCTCATCTTCTGCTTCATCTCTTTCTGGTTTTATTTGTGGACCTAGGAATTGTCTTGTTTACTATAATTGTAAATATTGTAATTCTTTTCATCTTTTATTTTATTTTTTTTATTTATGTTAGAGTACCCCTACGAAGAGAATAAAATATATTCCTGGATAACAGACCTCACCTTTTGCCATGCAGTCATTTTCACTAATAAAATTGACCAACATACGTGTAAATAAAATGAACTATTTTTATTTAAATTAATAACTTTAAAATCTTCGATGTTTTAATTAGGCCACATGGGCCTTGCTAAAATCAAATCGAACATATGCGATATCCCTTGTGCTAACCTTTGTGTATGCAGGTTAGATGTATGTTTAGGATATTAATTTTCCTTCGGGTATTGCATTTTCATCATTTTGGGAAATGTAATTAATAGGGTAGTGGGAGGTTGCATCCCCCGAATTTTGAAAGCCTTGTAATTTTTATATCCCGCATTTACTTATTGTTTTGTAGATGGATTTACTGCTTTTTCAATGCATGAATCATGCATGTAAACTCGAAAAACAACCTAAGCGCGAATATGCGTAGCTAAGAAAATAAAGCTTTCCTTAGATGTAATATAATGTGATCGCTTAAGAAATAAGCAACTTATCTCGGACCCGAATCTCTATGTCTTAGTGGGCCGTCCACCAGACGTTAAGCCTCGCAGGACTCTAATTCTTGGAAAGAGCTATTCTAGGTGGCGACTCCACACTAAGAGATGGCGGATTCGGGTTCGAACCGATCTAAAATGTTTTTCGCTTTCTCTTACAACCTTTTTCCCTGGTCCCCTACCCGGTGCCTTTCTTTTTCAAACACCCTGGTGGACGGCGCCTCTCATCTTTCACATGCTCTTGGCCCACCGCCTTGTGTCGCCCGCTCACAGTGGTGACTCCGTTGGGGATTTTTTCTAAAACTTGTTTTTCAAAGGTTTTAGATTTTGGATAAGTGCTGAAAATTATTGATCACATTATTCCATTTTATCTTAATTATGAAATATTCATAACAACGTATTGCAGTAGAAGGGATTAGCCCATAAGTCTAAGGTACCCCCCTTACCGTGAAGCTCTCTCTTGTACTAATCTGCCTCCATGAGAAAAGATAGTACTTGAGCGGGTGGAGCACTTGTTGCCATATCGCATGTACCTCCCTCAACCCATTTGGGGATAGGCTTGGACCGTATATTAGTGCAACAAGAACCTTCTACATCAACAACCCATTTACAAACCTCATGTAAATAAACCATAGGCATTTTCCATAGGGTGTTACCCAAACACGCGATCATGCACTATATTGTCCTGCAGGTGTACTCCTTAGTATCCTTGCGGTACTAAGATGAACCAAACTTAGGATAAAGACTAGCCAAAAACCCTACACGCAGGAATTGTGTGGTTAGAAGTTTGGATGTTGCATGCTATGTGTTATGTGTACACTGCTTTCAATTTGTCACTAAACAAATGTCATGCTAACCATGAATTTTTATGCAGACAGTTGAACACACACACTCATGATATTAAATGTACATATCAAGATACCAAACCAATATCACATACACTTAGGCACAGTTGACACTATAGATCGTGTCACCCTAGGAAAACATAAAATCACTTGGAAACATCACTTACCCCTTTTTAGTGAGATGTCCACTTGACATCCCGTTATTAGCCTATATAAGGTAAACATATCTTTCTATGTGATGTCCACTTGACATCTGACACTTAGCCCACAAGGGGCAATAATATATCCTACACATCATCTTTGAGATGTTCACTCAACATCCAACTGACAGCCATTCCGAGGCAATTATACACACAAAAAGCCCAAACGGGGAAAATACTTACCCAAAACCATTTTTCCCACATTAAAGGATATCCTAGTTAATGTCCTAACCTAAGCCCACACGTGGAAAACTTACTTCAAAAGTCTTACCTTACCAGGGTATACGCCTCACACCCGAATCATTTTCCCACATGAGGCAATAATTCACGTATCACCTGACCACACTGGTATCCAAAACCCCGCGCTAATCGAGAAAAATAACCAAACCATTCTTTAGATAGCCACATACGGTAGTTGTCTTCATTTCATTAGGGTACGTCACAATTTAACCTCCTCATTCCATGAGACCTAGTCATAGGACGAAACCTCAAACCATTGGCCTATTACCACATAGGTAACTTAGTCAACTCACTTACATCACTCATGTTACAATATCACACAGACATTGTACAAATCTCAAATCCAACCCCCGTTGTTGGATTTTCTTCCCCACATGTTTTCATTTTTGCCTAACGACTAACTTGTTTGTTTCAAATGGATTGACATACATGTTATTTCACATCTTGGCAGGTTAACCCCTTGTGAATGCAGCCATAACATTAAACATCTCAAGCATTTCCCGCATCATGACTCATAACAGGAATCTTACATGCACGGTCTAATATTCTACTCATGTATCAAAGGGGCTTAGAAGAGGCCTGCTCGTCGCCTGGTCCGCGTTTCCCCAATTATGGCTAATTTGGAGGGGGTTCCATACATTGACTCAAGTGAGGACTCGGGTTCATACTCAAATTCAATTCAATGCACTATTATAGCCAATCCATGAGAAGAAGGTGCAAGGGAAGATTAACCCATCCTTATAGGATAAAATTCTCAGTGGTCGTCGGTGAGCGTCGAGATCGCAGCTGCCTTGAACGCCTTTGCCAACAACGAACAGCTAGCTATGCTCATTCGCCAACATGTTGGCAAGAACCATAATGCAGTGTCCAGCCTGGAGGTCACCCTCAACAACGTCAATCCAATAGGGTGATATCCTACCTCGCATGCACTATCCTCAAATCCTACTGCTAGTTATCAATTCGGGGCAAGACAAAGTCAGCTTAACTAGACTCCGATTGAGCAGCTAGGATATAACTTTGCCAATCCTCCCCAATTCTTCACGGGATAAATGGGGTAGCTAGAATTAGTACCAGGGCCTTTCTCCCAAGGAATGATCCAACAACCTATTCCCAACTAGAGTACGTCGGTCGCCTCACAGTTCTAGGCACCTCAATTACCCCATTTCGTGGCATATCCCCAGGGGCAATATGGCTCTTATCCAAGCACAGGGAACGCCATCCTCCAACAACCTAGCATGGCAGAACTATGGCAACAGTTCTTGGCCATTCACAGTGACCACCTAAGGAACACATACCCTACACAACTAACAGTCGGGGATGAAGAAAGCTTACCCCCAAACTTCATAATGCACTAGTTTGAGAAGTACATAGGATCTGGTGACCCGCACCCTCACTTGACGCATTATCAAACGGTGATGAGAGCATTGAGGGTCAACGATCGAATGATGGCTAAGCTCTTCATCATCACCCTGTGCCACCCGGTCAACGAATGGTACAGCCACCTTCCGCTAGACATTACTACCGATTGGAATAACCTCGCTCAAGCTATGCTGGAGTATTATGGTTTTAACTCTCAAATGGAAACCACAATGCAACATCTAGAGGCTATAAGGCAAAGGAAAGGTGAGAGCTTTAAATCCTATTATGCACACTGGATGGCCACACAAGTCAGACTTAGGGCTCGCTTAACTCTACCAGAGATGATAACCAAGCTTCTGGATGGTGCACTGCCATCATATAGGAACAAGTTTGGATCAGACATCTTTTCAAGCTATCAAGAAGTGTTTGAAAAGGCATATAGGATGAAGCACTTCGAATCCATTGATACATCTGGGGGGGACTAGCATGAGGGAAGATTATGTAATAATTAGCATTTAGCTACTTTGCCCACGGGGCTTTTGAATTATTTTTTTTGAATAAATTAAACATTGTTTATTTGCTTGATATTTTATCAATGATGTCACGCATTCTCATAAACATATACATATTGTTTTTAGCACATTTGACACATCATTTCATGAAATTAATTTGGGTATAAATGGATTCCCTAAAAATTCAAATGATTTGACTCTTGAGAGAAAGTGAGAGATAAAAACATGTACTTAGACAACGTGTGATAGCAATTACCTCATCATACAATGACTAAAGATTAATGGAAAGATCTCCAAGCACAAAATGTCCACTAACTCAATCAAGAGAATGAAGCATGCAAAGATCAAAAGGATCGGAGCTAGAATAAGGCCAAAATGTTGACCAAGTAAGTTGGGACCAAACAACTGGCATAATACCACAAAGAAGGAGTCAGATCGTTGACCAAACAACTGGCACAATGCCACAAAGACAGAGTCAGATTGTTGAACATGTCAATAACTCCATCACACGGATCACCATCATTCATGGGATAATCAAACAAGAATCAAACAAATACTAAAGATAGAAAGGAGTCAGATTGTTGAACACGTCAACAACTCCTTCAAACGGCTCTCTACTATCATCAAAGGAAACGTTGATGATTAAAACCCATCATCACATACACCTCAAGCCAACAAAGCACTATACCAATCAGTCAGAAATGCTGAACGAGATAACAAATGAAGTCATGGACATGGAAGGTGACTGATCTACCAAATCAACCAAGTCTGACACAATTGCTATCATGCATAGGTGAAAGAAATAAATAAATAAAAAGCAATACAATTAAAAAATAAATTAGCCTGTCAATTAATACTCGAATAGTTGCGCAAAAATTAGGGCTTGTTTTCAAAACATAAAAAGAATAGTCAGCTGAGTTAAAAATCGGAAAAGGGCAACTCAAGCAAAACTTAGGACACCGAGAGAACCACATTCTGAAAGGGCTAATTGATGGCAAGAGTCAAATCATTTGAAACATTTATACCCTTGTTAAGTTCATCAATGAGTTGTCATTTTTGCTGAATCTTTATGCATATGTTTATCTTGATCACTTGCATGCTAATGGTAGAATATCGCAAGTAAACATCCGAATTATAAAAAAAAAAGAAAAAAAAAAGAAAAATAAGTCTGCTGGATTGAAAACCTGAAAGGGCGGTCCAGGCAAAAATTAAGACAAGGTTCGATAGATTGAAAACCCGCAACGGTGATCTATGCAAAACTTAGAACCAAAGAAATATCAAATTCATCATCTCCTCCTCGGAATGGTACGAGGCATCATATACCTTCAACACTTCAGGTAAAACATCTTCCAAGCGATCATCACTGACACAATGTGGGATCAACAACTAATAAAGACTTTCCTCAAATCAGATCCAAGCTATGAACTTGAATCTAATTTAACGAACCTACGGTCGTCGCTTTAAGGAAGTCATCAATGGATTCCCCAACAAGAAAAATCCTTGGGGCAATAGTGCACCAACATAAGAGAAGGCTCTTCAATGAACGGAGGCCACGACACCTACAATAGACAAACATGCATCATATGATAAATATTGTTCATGCACAAATCATGCATACATTACATAAGCATCACATTGTTCATAGGAAAAGACAATGAAAGAACCCCCACCTCCACATGAGGAACCTACAAACAAGATGATAGCCCACTCAAGCCTAAAGTCAACATTGTAAAACCACAAAAGCCTCCTAAACAACGGAGTGGTTCTCGGGACATCCCTGAATTAAACTTATTTACTTATCATGTTTTAATTTTTGATTGAAGGGGTAAAAATTTTTGCTTTGCATAAACACAATCAAATAATTAAAACATTGATCATCAAATGTATTAACATTATCTTTTTTATGATTCATAACAGGAAATAAGTCAACATCCTATTAAGGAAATTCAAAACATAACCGAAGAAGGAAACAGTTATCTTAATGGCTGAAGAAAGAAATAGTCTCACTTATCAACCGGAGAATGAAACGGTTGCCGACTACAACGGGGACATCGTAGAAAGAAATGGTCGGCCCACCCCCAAGGGGCATAAAGTACCTAAGGGATTTCGAAGAAAGAGACAGACAACCCTATGAAGACATAGTGCTAGAAAGGAAGGCCTAAATTATCACTAATTGGGAAAAAGAAGTCACTAACCGCACTGGCCAGGTACATTCTCAATCCCTTCGCTCTTTCTATGTGATAATACTGGTTAAACAACCAACAATTATCACACGAGGGGCAGCTGCGAGCATGGGATTTTGCACCAGCTCGCGCGTTCAATGATGATGGCTTTTCGGGATATTTATCCTCGAATCACACAATTTTTGAACGATCGACGATCTTCAAATGGGAGTTCTCCTCGTTAAAAGTTATGTTTGGGATCCTAAATAAATATTTAAGGGCTTAAAATATTTTTAAGGGACATAAATAATTTTTTATGGGTCAAAAATAATTTAATTGGGTTATTTGGAAATATAGACTTGAATATGTACAAATATTATATATAGATACATATATATGTATACATACATACATACATATATATATATATATATATATATATACATACATATAT
>CATIWQ010354994.1:0-17340 GCA_949673415.1 Euphorbia schlechtendalii
AAATGTTCTACAATGAGGACATTGCGTTTTTTAGTGTGGGGGGATGTTTGTAAAGCAATCCCTAAAAAAATCTAAAAAAATCGAAGAATTTGAAATTTTTTTCTGACTTTTGTGTTATTTATACATTATCTATTCCTATACAGTACTAACATTTGTCCAAGGTTATTTTGAGTGTTAGGTATTACAAGTTTGATGTTAGTGTAAACTTCGGACAAAATTTTTGTTTCAAATTTGAGCACATGTTGAATTTGAGCGTTTTTAGCACAACATTTAGCATTTGGCAAGGATGAGTTGTGAGTAACATTCAAAAGCAACATTCCAAGTAAGTTTTTATTTACATTTTAATGCAACATGAATTAGTATAAGTTGTATAGTTTTATTTTAAAGCTACCGATAAGTTTAAGTGGAGTAATATCTAGAAGTATTCTTATTATGAGTTTTATATGCAAATCTCGAATAAGTCCTATAAGTATTGAGTGTGTTTAAACTGTTAGGAAACTATAGCCATAATACTTTGAAATTAATCAATAAAGGATGAGGGCATTGAGAGAAAAAAATCAAAAGAAAGAGAGGATAACCAATGAGTTATGCAAAAGGTGAGGAATGGTACGGAGCAGAAACTGCAACCATTCAATGAGTGAAAAAAGAAAAGAAGCACAGCATGAAAAATGAGTGCAAAGTACAAAGTACTTCAAAAACATATTCTTAAAAGAAAAAAATGAGAGAAAGTGGTATGGAGCATAAAATGCAACCACTAAGAGTGTTTTAACATCCTAGGTTACCTAAAAATGCCTTGAGATAAAATTTTTCAAAGCGTGCTTTCGATGTCCTTTATACTTTATACTATACTTAAGAGAAGGAAATATTCGAGTATGCATATAACGCTTATATGAAGATGCGATTCAGTTGAACCTCCATTAAGAGCAAAGGTATGCAACTAGACTATATGAATTACACATTACTAATTTGTGAGGAATTTTGGACTTCTATTTGAATCTTATGCAACGTGGGAATGTGGTACTCACTACAATAGTCTTTCGCCAAATAAGATACGAACTTCGATAACTAATTTATACACTTCTGTTGTTTACCTTGAGGACAAGGTAAAAGTTAAGTGTGGGGTGTGATAAGTGTATATTTACAATTATAATCATGACATTTTCAATCATTAAACACTATAGTTTAAGTCATTTTTATACTTTATATAAAAGATTTCACGTGGTATGTAGTTGTTTTTTATGCAAATGCAGGTATTAGGTAAATCTTGGAAGTAAAATGATTAAAGTTGGAAATCTATGAAAAAAGAGTGAAAAATGTGCAAAAAGATGTGTGGAATTTAAGGAAATTGGCAAAGGATTGAAGATGTCAAAGATCAGTAGAAATCGTAAAGAGGAATCATGTGAAAAAAGGCACGTCACGATCATCACACACATATCGTGGTCGCGACTTGTTAACTTTCACAACAGAAAGTTGCTCGCCAAGTATTCATGATCGCGACAATCATTCGCGATCGCGACCTTAATAGTTTTTTGGTCAACTCTTCTCTTCTTTCAATCGCCCTTCTTTCAACCGCCGGATAAGAACGATCAACCGCCATCAGTTACCAAATGAAAAGACACCTTTTGGAAGTCAACCCATCATGAAAAGGTGCCTTTCCATTATGGATAAGATAAAACCAATTCAACCAATCACAATGAAGCGGTGTAATTCTTTGCCAATGGACATGACTCTTCGTTTGGATAGACGCAACCCTTCGTACTCTATAAATAAGCTTCGAGAGTCAACAAATTTCACGTGGATTATGTGGTGTGGCATGAGTGATAAGTGTGTCACATAGATAGAGAGTAAAAATATCTAGATTTCGCTACATTCATAAGTGTTAGCGAGAAAATGAATAAGTGATAAAACCTTATTTCGATCACTAGATTTCTCTACATATTCGAGCGATTGTTGTATAAGTGTAATTGCAAATCACTTATCAATAAAAGTTTTCGTTATTCAATATTCGTTTATTCGATATTCACAAAGAATAGCATCCTAGCGGAGGTTCTGTACAAGTCGAGACCGAATTCAAAGCAGACGCAGGGATTACGGGAATTGATAACTCCCATTAAAGAGTGGATACGGTTTGATAAACTTTAGCTTTCACTTGCACGCCTTATAAATTTGCTTTGCTTTCTACATATACTTTCTATTTCGAAGTTTATGATATGTCTATGTGTCATAATATGTATTTCGTGTTGAGTCTTTTATATTAATCAAGTTATATGCTTTTGAGTTAACTTTAAGCGTAGTTTCGGGGTTAACGAGATTATATATAATCATTGGATCTGTGATTATAACACTGTTTAGTGAGCCAATAATTTTGGAATGGTAACTTGCTAAATATGGCTATGTGAGAGCAACCCATACTAAGCATAGTAATATTGTTATCCAGGTTTATATAATCGTCTTAATTCGTTTGCACTAAATTTAGAAAAGTCATTTCATGTGTTGCTTTGCGGTGAATAATTGAATATCTGAGTGTCTAGAACCGAATCTGTTAAATTAATCTAGTATATGTAATGTCTTTGATGATTTTGTATGTTTTCTTTGCTATACTTATTCTAAGGCAATATCTATATACTTTTTATCTTCTCTAATCTTTCATACATTTATCTATCCATCCATCATTCCAATGCTCGAAAATATATTACATTATTTTCTTTTATTCCATTCCTCTTGTTGATCTTTAGAACTGGTTTCTTCCCTATGGGATCGATATCTTTTAAAACTACATCATAACTGTATACTTGCAATGGTCACCATTTTTCTATTTAGATAAGCGGTAGTGACAACACCTATTCGTATTTTGAACTCTTATCTTATTAGTAGGAAAGTGGGATATAAGGTTTTTAGCTTCTTTATAAAATATAAATCCTCAGAGTTAGTAGAGTCAAAACCTTGCGAACAGCTAGGGGTCTCGGTCTAAGAATGACAAGGATTCGAGCCAGATTTCAAACCTTATTATGGAGGTTTCTCCATAAAGATCTCGGGCTTGTTTGGTGAAACTTATTTCAATTTCGAATATTAGAAGTATTCTCGGCTTGGTGTGTGATAAAGCTTTTACTATTGAATTTGTGGCTCTATTGGGAGGTGTGTATGTAATTGTTGGTTTTAGTTTGGTGGATGCCATGCATGAGTTTGTGAATGCTGATTGGAAGGTGTTATTGCATGTTATTTCTGAGGTAGTATATACACTCTAATGATTTTTCAATGTCAAAAGGCATCATATACCTTGATTTAATGAAATTCCTCGGCTGTGTTATGTGAGCCATTTGTTAGGAAGCTAGCAATGAGTTTCGGTCGTGTAATAGCCATTGGTTGTGACTATTTTTTTCTGGACTGTTTGGATGTGATCTCGTGACTTGTTTCAGTTCTCGTGAGTTCAGTTGGTAAGTCATATAAGTTACATATTGGTTCTAGTGAGGTTGATGTTATTGTTGAATTTCATCAAGGCGTTGGTTGCAGCCATTGTGAAGAAAATTCAACTGTCTCTAGTGAATCGGGTGCGACAAATTTAACTAAGGAGGTGTCTGAATCAGAGGAGGTTTCATGTGTAGGAGATTTCAGTTGGGGTCAGGGCAACAGTTTAAGGATGGAAAAATGATAGTTTGCACAGTGGAATCAAGCGATAATAGAGTTTCATAAATGTGCCTCTTTATGGGCAATCAGTCTGCCACCCTTTCTTTAAAGAGTATCGAGTCTTGGGAGAGATTGCATGGTTTCAAGATTCAGAATGTAACGTGTTCTTCGGGGCTTGATATATCAAATATGAACAAGTTATCTTGAGGGCAAGTGATAATGCACGAAGATGTTTAAATTTTGTGAAGACTTTATGAAAGAATGCTCTCCGCTAGGGTTTTGTAAACCCTAGCCACCATTTTCTTTTTCTGGCTGGTTTCTTGGTCGCCGTTCACCTTTTTCTTCTGTTTTCAGATGGCTTTTCCTGTTCTTTGTTTATTTCATCTAAGTTCTTCGTGCGATAATGGCTTACTGTTAATCCAACGCTGACTTTATTGTAGATTGTTTCATTCAAGAGTTTTCTTTGCAGCCAAAGAATCCAATCATCACAAGAAAACAGCCACCATTGGCTTCTGGTCCAGACCGAGACATGGAGACCTATAAGCCTTCTTATGCGCAGGCGACAGTAGGGAATAAATCAGCAAATTCCCATGAATTTTCTCAGGCTAAGATTTCGGAAAAGGGAGGGTTCAAGTCGGTAAAAATATCCCAGGAAATATATGAAAACCAAGTTCGGTTATGTGATTTTTCTCTGATTGGCCATTTAATTCTTGCTAAAGGAAGTCAACCACGCAAGGTGGAAGACATTAAGTCTCAGTTATCGGGGCTTTGGGAGATTAAAGGGGATTGGAAGCTCATTCCAATTGGTCGAGGATATTTTCATTTGATGTTGGGGTCGCTTAAGGTAAAGAATAGGGTGTGGAGCAAGGGAAGTATTAACCTTAGGCCTGGAGTGTTTCGACTGCAGCCATGGAGTTGATTTTGATTCGTATGCCACTAACACCACAAATGAACAGGTGTGGGTGAAACTCCAAGGGTTTCCTTGGGAGTACTGGGACCCTAAGATATTAGCTGAGATTGCTAGTTGCTTTGGAATTCTTCTTTGCGTTGACAAAGCAACAATCGAAGGAACCTACGGATACTTCACCATAATTCTTATTGATGTGGATCTTTCATCGGGGCTCCCTAATATGGTGTTTGTAGAGCGGGACGGTAATGAACTTTAGATTGATTTGATTTTTGAAAATCTACCAGATTTTTGCAAGATTTGCTCCTTGGTTGGCCATGCATCTTATGATTGTAGACGCAACACAAAGAGGGTGGTAGAAAGGATGCCGAAACAGGATGAAAAACCAAAGAAATCGGTAGCCAAGGCAGCCCCGGATACCCCACAGGAGGCTTTGCCGAATTTAACTCTATTAACTAGGAGTAAACAATGATAAAAGAGCTTAGAAGACCGCCTAAACAGTGAGGTACCAGCTACACAGTTTTTGCCAACATCAGAAATGATCTTGACAGATAACATTTGATTATTCCCTTGTTGAGAACCGGGAGAGTACAGAAGCATCAAAGGATGATGAAGATGATATTTCGGTGGAAAGAGATGGTAATTTGGTAGAGGTGAATGATAAGGGAAGTTCATATGGTCTTTTCAATGGCAGGGACCTTGCGACTGGCAGCCAATTATACTCCCGGGAGGATATTGTCAACCCGAACAGCATCAATCCTATGGTGGACTTTACCGAGGAACAGACGGGACCCTTATCAACCAAGCTGGGAGAAGCTTGGGTTGATATGGCTGATCGTGAGGAGGCTGAAGGTTGGCAAATTGCTACTAGGAGGAAACATAGAAAATCAACTTCACCATCGCGGGATAAGCGACAGTTGCCCAAGAGGTATGAACTATGATTGCTCTTTTTTGGAATTGTAGGGGTATTCATAATGTGAATACCCAATCTTACCTTCGTAATTTGATTATGGAATACAAACCTTTGTTTTTATGCCTTGCCGAGCCTATGGATAATTTTGACAAAATTGCACCCTCCTTTTAGAGACGTATTGGTTTTGTCTTGATTGAATCAAATGATAAATGACCATCGTCGATGTGGATTTTAAAATCTCTTACTTGTGATTGGAGTCATGATTTAAGTGGAAAATCAGATCAATTTACTGATTTAATTATTCGCAAGAACAATTATACGATAAATCTTGGTTTTGTTTATGCAAGTACAAATGTTGACCAATGTTCTATTTTGTTCCTTGACATGCGCTTAGCTACCATTTTGAGGGACACAAAGAGAATTTGGATAGGGGATTTTAATGCCGTCTTGGGCAGCCACGAGAAGATGGGACATTTGCCTAATGCGCGTTCCTTCCGAGATTTCAAGGAATGTATCGATACTTCGAATTTGATTGATGTTGTAGCTATTGGCCCCATTTTCACTTGGACAAATAACCGAGCAGGAGCTGACCGAGTAGATTCATGCCTTGATAGAGTCCTTGTGAATGTAGATTTCGCAGAGTGCTGTAGTTCTTTCGCTGTCTCGGTGCTCGCTCGCCTCTTTTCAGACCACCATCCAATTCTTTTCACATCATCCTTTGATGAAAGAAGAATCCCAAGATTTCAGTTTCAGTCTATTTGGCTTTCTCACCCTTCTCTACGTTAAGTTATTGAGCAGTACTAGAATTCAGACTTTGCCCACCTTCCGCCATGCCAATTGCTTATTTTAAAGCTTAAATCTCTTCATCCAATCCTTCGAGCTTGGAACAAGGAGGTGTTCAGGAATTTTAACTATAATATTCATCATTGTGAGAAAATGCTACATGATATTCAAATACGCATATTGAGGGACGATATAAGTGAGGAATTGTCAACGGAAGAATTAAATGATTACTCTCAACTTGAGTTGCACCTGCGACAACGTGAGATTTATTATAAGGAAGCGAGTGGTATTAGATGGTTGAAGGAAGGGGATAGAAACATGAAACTCTTTCATAGGGCTGCCAATGTCAGGAGGACATCAGCGGGGATCACTTCCTTGGTTATCAATGGGGTATTGTCTACAAACTCTGACGATATTTCATCTCACATCATTGATTTTTACAGCAGCCTCTTTAGGGAGAATTTGGAAGTTAACGTGGACTGTGGATTGGTGGATTCGATTATCCCTAAACATGTTAATGACGCTGAATTTTAACGGAACAGCCCAGCACGGATCTCATCAAGGAAACAGTCCTTGAAATGGTCTCGAATAGCGCCCCAGGATTGGAGGATTCACGGGCATTTTCTACCAAAAATTTTGGGATATTATCGGGGCTAATGTTTGTAAGGTTGTCAGAGATTTTTTTACTATGGGATTCATGCTTCTGGGATTAAACTCTAGCTTGATGATTCTCATTCCAAAGAAAGAAGTGGAGAATAAAGTGGAGGATTTTAGGCCCATTGCGATGAGCAATTTTGTTTTCAAGATCATAAAAAAATTATTGCAAATCATTTGGGAGGGATTGCGAGTAGAATTATCTCTGATAACCAATTTGGTTTTATCAAAAAATGACTTATTCACGAGAGCATTGCGATGGCCTCCGAGGGAGTAAATATCCTTGATCAACGAAGTTATGGTGGGAATTTGGCTATGAAAATTGAAATTCCAAAGGCGTTCGACACTCTCGATTGGAACTTTCTCTTTGCGATTCTTAGAGCTTTTGGCTTTTCGGGAGTTTTTATCAATTGGGTGCTAAGCATATTAAACTTGGCAAGGATTTCTATAATGACAGGTAAGGGGTAGCAGGGGTACTTTAGATGCTCGAGAGGTGTTCGCCAAGGGGACCCTCTATCACCGATTTTATTCTATTTGGCGGAGGATTTCTTGAGTCGGCTGCTCACTTCTTTGGCAAACTCAGGCTCGATTAGTCAAATGAGGTATACACCGGACACACTCTTTCCTTCTCACATGCTCTGTGTGGATGATATTTTGGTTTTTTGCAAAGGCTCTACCTCTAACATGGAAGTTATCAAAGGCGCGTTCGAGTTATCTAGCGCAAATTCTGGGCAGCTGGTAAATTGGTCCAAGTCTTGCATTTATTTCAGCTCTTCCATTATCGAGCAATGCAGCAATAATCTATCCGAAATCATGGGGATCAAAGGGGGTGAATTACCATTCACTTATCTTAGGGTTCCACTCTTTTGAGGGATTCTTAAGGCTATCCATTTGAGACTACTTTATCACAAGATTATACAACGGTTTGCGAGTTGGATTGGTAGTTCACTTTCAATGGCTGGTAGCTTGGAACTTGTTGAATCAGTCATTGGCAGCTCCTTATTACATTCTTTTATGATTTATGAATGGTCGGTAGCTCTTCTTCGTAATCTTGAACGTGCTACACGTAATTTCATATGGACGGGTAGTACGGTTAAGAGAAAATTAGTATTGATCTGTTGGTCCATATGTAATAAGCCTTTCGCAATGGGGGGACTTGGTATAAAGAAGATCGTGGATGTTAACAAGGCAATGTTGGCAAAGTTCGCATGGGAATTAATTACTTGTCGAAGAGGGTTCTTCAATATCTTGTCCAAAAGATTTCTAAAGAATGATATACCTTGTGATTGGTTGATAAATTCTAGCATTTGGAATTCGGTGAGAGAAGCCTATAAACAGCTCCGGCATAATATAGTGTGGTTTCCCGGCGTGAACTCAAAACTGAAATTTTGGAATTCAGAGTGGATTCTACCTTCGGTGGGGGAGGCACTTAACTTACCAAAGTCTGATCGAGCAAAGAGAGCTGATTTGGTGACGGACTTCATAAGTAATGAAGAATGGACAGCTGCTCTTCCTCCATCTCTATCACCCACTATTTGTAGTGAGATTCGAGGAGTCTACCTTAGCGGGGAGCAAGAGGATTTGTGCTGTTGGAGACCGACTAGTGATGGTATTTTTACTATCAAATTGTGCTATCAATGGCTGCAACCACAACATCAAGGTGTAATGTCTTTAGTAAGATATGGCATAAGTGTATCGCACCATCGCACTCATTAATCTGCTGGAAAGTGGTTCACGGATGCATTCCAACGCATGATGTGCTTCATAGAAAAGGCATGATTATTATCTCTAATTGCAGTTTATGTAACCAACATTATGAAGATGTGAATCACCTATTCATTGGCTGCCCATTCATGAGGGAAATGTGGACTGCACTACAGTCTCTGTTCGGCAGATCTCTGCCCAGTGCTACAACGATGGCTAACTTGTTAAGTTTTGCTTTTAGCTTACATTTCAGCCCTCAGATTCAAATCTTATGGAACTCAGATTTTGTTAACATCATTTGGCTGATATGGCGGATGAGGGATAATTGTGTCTTTGATGATATATGCCCAAACTTCTATGTTACTTTACAATAACTTTGGGAAATCTTACATCGGACGGACAGCTTGGGGTTCGGTAACATTTGGAACTTGTTGGTTGAGTTGAAGATCTTGGAGAACCTTCATCTTACTTCTCATCTATCACGGGCTCCTAGAATTCTCCTTGTCAAGTGGTCTTGGCCTCTTGTTGGCTGGATAAAAATCAATACTGAAGCATCTTCGGAGGGAGCACCGGGTCCATCGGGATGCGGTGGGGTGTTTAGAGATTCTAACGCCAACTTTATTTTGGGTTTTGCTTTTTATAGGGATAGCGCTTTTGCTTTTACGACTAAGATAGAAGCGAGCATTCATGCGCTGAAGTTGGTAGGAGATAGAGGATGGACACAGATTTAGCTTGAGAGCGACTCTACATACGTGGTACACATGCTCCGAACTAGGAGTAAGTGGGTGCCTTGGTTTCTTATGGCTTCTTGGAATGAATGTTTACGTCTGATGCAAACCATGCATATATTAGTCTCACATATTTTTAGAGAAGGGAACTTGGTCGCGGACACTCTTGCGAATCACGGCCGAATTACAAAAACCTCTACGGAATGGCTTCATGCTCCTCATTTTTATCAGGGTTTTTTGTTTCATGATTCAAATGGTTGTACCAATTATCATTTTAGATAGTTGTTTGCTTTTCTTTTTCTTTCTCAGATACTCCTTTGTACTTTTTCCTTTTTATTATTAATAAAACTTTAGGGGGGTTGTTAGGAGTGGGGAAGGGCGGGTTCCCCTATGGTGTTAATGCCATGGCCTGCCTTCGGGTGTGGGTCGTAAGTTGTGTTTTCACTAAGGGACTAATGTCACCCTCGCATCTTTCTTCCTGTCTCTAATTTTATAAAAAAAGTTATAATGCACAAAGTTTTAGCGAGGAGGTTCTGACATTTAAAGTAAGGGAGAAGTTAGGCATTTTTTAGGATAACATATTGATGTGGTTGTAAAGCACTAGAGGACCGACAGGGCAGCTGAGTGTCATGCGAAATACAGAGATATTTTCTAGTTTAATGTCATTGAGTTTTTTGTGTTGGATTTTTCGCGGAGGGATGGTAAATGGTGAGAAGCAATTTCTTGTACGTTCGTTAATTCACTAGTGGAGTTTTCATTTTTTCTGTCTAATTGAAACTAAGGTGATAGAATCCACGAACCATATTATTTGTATATATTGGGGTCATAATGATTTTTTGGTTAGTCACATTCCTTCTCAAGGCCGATGGAGGGGGATTCTAGTCTCTTGGAACTCAACGTTATTACGAGGTATCATTTTACAAAGTGCAGAGAGATGGATATTAGTGCATTTTATTTCGAATCATTTAGAGTTTCATGTCTTGTATGTTTAGGGACCATCTAATTACATTAAACAAAATCAACTTTGGGACATATTAGCTCTGATTATTTTTTGTCATCAGAACGTAATTGTTTGTGAGGATTTCAATGAAGTGCTGTATAGTTCAGAGTGTTTTGGTGGGGAGTTTCTAATTCCATGCTTTTGTTTAGGAATTTTGTCAATGGGAGTGGGTTGTATGACATTCTCCTTAGTGGTAGAGACTACACGTGGTCTAATAGTCAATCATTCAACCGGATTGATCGATCGATGGTTACATGTGACTTACTTGATTTGTGGCCCTCGATGAATTTATCAACGGTGGATTATACTCTTTCAGACCATTTCCCTATTATTTTTTTTCACATATTATCACACCCTATAGTAGTAGACCGTGTCTCTCACTCAATTATTGGTGGGATAATTCAGATTTTATTTACTATTCATTAAAGCGAAGTGGGCTAGAATATATAGTAAATGGTCATCCAAGGACGTAGATTTCAAGTTGGGTAAACTTTGGGATTTTCTTAGGAAGTTGCAAGTTGCGAATTATGGGAACTTAGAATCGAATATCAAAATGTTGAAGGCGAGATTATTGACAATTACCTTGGACATGGCGAGCTGGCCAATTGATGGGTTAGAGGGTTCGGAACTACATCAAGTTCATGTTGAATTACCGACTAAGAGGTTTAGTCTTGAGAAGATTCGGCACCAGTAGTCACGGGTGAAATGGGCGCCATTGGGTGATGATAACACAAGATTTTTTCATCGGGTGGCATCGGCTAGATTGAAAAGTAATAGAATTTGTCAGTTTGAGGTTGATGGGGTTATGGTTAGTGATTAGAATGTCATTATCTCTATTATTAAGGATTTTTATATGGACTTATTTGCAACTAAGGTAGTGATTCCTTTTTCGTTTCAGGAATTACAATTTCGAGAGGTGTCTGAGGGTGTGAATGCGGGGCTGAATTCCCAGTTTAATGTTGATGAAGTATGGGCAGCTGTTTGTTCGTGCAATGAACGAAAAGCTCCAGGCCTGAAATGTTTCAATTGCTTTACCCTTAAACTTGATTTTAAAAAAAAGCATACGATAACATTTCTTAGAATTTTAGCGATGTGATTTTACATAGAATGGTTTTGCCGGTAGATGGATTAAATGGTTTTCCAGTTGTAAGGATGATTCTGTGACGTCGATTTTGGTTAATGGTTCGTTGTGTGATCCAATTCGATTCCATAGAGGGGTGAAGCAAGGTGATCCCATGTCACCTTTTATTTTTATGTTAGCGGTAGAGGGGTTGAAGCAATTGTTTAATGATAGTATTCGAATGGGTTTATTACCTGGTTTTCATATTGAGGGTTCCTCGAGTGATATCTCTTTATTTCAATTTACAAATGATACATTGTGTTTTATTCCGACCAACGAGTCTCTAATCTCGTTTGTTATGAGGATTCTTCGATGCTTTGAAGCAATTTCGGGATTGAGTATTAATTTTCATAAGAGTTCTTTAATAGGGGTTAACGTAATTAACTTTTGTGTGATTGCGTGTGCTGATTTACTTGGATGTAAGGTGGAGAGTTTTCCGATCGTTTACTTTGTTGCCCCTTTGAGTTATAAGCGTATTCCATTATCATGATGGATCTTACTTATTACCAAGTTCCACAATACACTTCAAGGATGGAAAGGTCAATGTTTGTCGTATAGCAGAAGGGTTGTTCTAATAAAATCAGCCTTAGCTTCTCTCCACGTTTACTTGTTATCACTTTACAAGATTCCCTCCTCAGTAAACATAAAGCTAATCCAAATCATGAGGAACTTCCTTTGGCAAGGGGATGCTTCGGTTAGGGGTATTAGTAAAGTTTGTTGGGATACGATTTCGCTATTGAAAAGTGAAAGGGGACTTTACATTAAGGATTTTAAGGTAGTGAATTGTAGTCTTCTCTTAAAGTGGATGTGAAAGTTTCAATTTATTGGAGAGATTCATTATGGTATGACATTTGTGTTAAAAGATATGACTTTTCTTCTTGGGAAGCCTTGGAAGATCTTGAGTTGAGACGCCTCTCACACGTTTGCAAAGGGATTGTTGCGTGTTGCGTATCAAATGGTGGCTCTTGGAATGTGTTTAAATACAATGTTAGAGTGGAGGTGAGGAATGGGATGGGCATCTTCTTTTGGTATGACAATTGGACTTCAGAAATACCTTTGGCTGGGATGTTTTCGAATGTTTTTGCTTGTGGAATCGGAAAGAGTGCTCCATGTTTGAGGGCTGTAGCATGTTGTTTAGTTCTACCCCTTTTTTTAAATCATTTTGGAAACGCAACTTGAGGTTGTTGAGTTGGGATAGGTGGATGCAACTTCATGAATGGATAGCGCAATCTAACCCTCATATTTTATTGGATGGCGGAGGTGAAGGGGCTGGACAGAATGCATACGTTTTAAGGTTCACAGAGGTTGCCGATAGGTTCCTTTGGAATGGTGGTGACTCACGAGAGTTTTCGGTAGACAGCTTCAGCCCGTGGTTCTATAGGTCTCGTGCTCGCGGTTCGGGTATTGACTTCGACATCATATGGAAGTCATGTCTTTTTCCAAAGGTAAAGTTTTTTTGTTGGCTCATTTTCCATCAAAGATTACCTACGAAGGCTTTCTTATTACAAAGAGGCTGCATTGATAATAAAACGTGTCCATTTTTCCATGGTGTCAAATCCATGGAGCACGCATTAATTCATTGTTTTAAAGCTCGTCTCATTTGGTGTGACCTCCTCCATTTGTTTGGTGTCATGTTAACTATTTCGGGGTTCGGGTTACAACTTTTTAGCATGGTGGCGATCTCTCTTTCGTATGGGACCGAGCTGGGAATTTGCTACTTCGTTGTGGTTCTTCGTAGCTTGGAATTTATGGAGGAGAAGAAACAAATTGACATTTGAAGACCAACAAAGGGATGAAGACATATTTTTAACGAGCTACTATCATTGTCGTTTTATGATTTCGTGTAATAGGAGATTGCTGTCGTTTGGTATGAGTGATATACTCATTCATCCAAACCTTGTGCTCGATTGTGCATAATTGTGTGTTCTTCTCTGGAGAACGATTATTATTTATAGAATGAAAAGAAATGTGGGTATTTTGTAAGCAAGCAACCGCATCAACCTAGTTGGGACGTTCGCCCAAAATTTTCACCCGTCCCAATCATTTTCTGATGGAGGGAAACAATGTTCCTCCGGAGGATTTTCAAAAAAAATAAAGATCAGAAAGAATTGTCAATTAATATAAAGAGTAGATGAGGTTATGCTAACAACGTTTCGTAAAATAAAAATTAAATTAAAAAAATTACCAATATATGATTAATTGATAGAAGAATTAAATTGGAGAAACAATAGAAGAGAAAGAAGAATGCAATTAAAGTAGGAAACTACTAATGAGTTAGGAAGGAGCATTAAATATTATAATTCCGTTACTTTTATTAATCCTAAGTTAACTTCATAAATGCATTTTGATTGAAATTACGGTACATTGTAATACGTGTCATGTACTGTAGAATCATGATTTTCTAGATATATTGTTTTCCAATTTAACTTAATTATAAATCCATAGCAGATGATAATTGACCAACAGAAAAATTAAAATATAATATTAGATGTGAACATGTCTTACTACTTATTAAAATATCAATTGCGTATACGCTATTAAAAAACAAAATTTGATAGTTTTACTGTTGAGTTGGACACTATTTGAATATACTTAAAGATACAAATTGATCTTTCATTTTAAATAGTTAAATAATTTTTTTTGAAGATCATTCCATTTCTAAAAATTTGTTGGCATTACAAAGTATGTCGAAGTTTTCATAGTTATTGACATTTTTAATACTGTGAGTCGGAGCTTAGAATATACAGATTACGCTGTTTTTTTATTTATCTTTATGTTTTCATATTGATCTTGTGACAATCTTCCTATACCCTAAATCCCTATTACAGTGATATCATGTTTTTCTGACTTTTGTAATTAATTTTTTGTTTATCTAATTAAGATAAATGTCAATACATATAAAATTTTTCCTTTTTTGTGAAAACAAAATATTAGAAAAGTATATGTAGTTTGGTGTAGTATATTTTTTTTGAAGAATTAAAGGGAGAAAGGAAATAGAGAGTGGGGAGGACATGCTAAGGTAGATTCAACGCTGAGTAGTTGACAAAGCGAAAGAGCGGTTAAAGGACCATTCCACACATACCACCAATCTACTCACCCAATCCCAAAAACCTCGCTCCCATCTATTTTATATATGTATGCAAATAAATTCTTGTGAATCTCAAGATGAGCGTCACATAGGTTTGATTACAATAAGTATCAAGCTAGAAATAGTGAAAATATCCTAAACTGAAAAACTAACAAACTTCTTATGCCTCGAACATTCCTAGGGGCTGGCCACTCTTTGATAGCTTTGACTTTTGTTTAATCCACATGAATCCCATCATCACTCACCATATATTCGAAGAAGATTAAGCTACTTAGCTTGAATTCACATTTCTTAAAATTTGCGTACAGTTGATGTTGCCTCAAAAGCTCTAAAAGTTCTCTTAAATTCTCTTAATGCTCTTCTTCACACTTGTTATGGATCAATATGTCATCAAAGTAGACAAAAACAAACTTCCCACTAACTGCATTAATACTTGATTCATTAGGCGCATGAATGTACTTAGAGCATTAGTGAGGTTGAGTGACATAACTAACCACTCATACAATAAATCCGTAGTCTTGAAGGCAGTCTTCCACTCATCTCTTGACTTGATTCTTATTTGATGATATCCACTCCTCAATTCAAGCTTGGAAAAATATTTTAGAACCAGTCAGCTAATCTAACATATCATCAAGGCGTGGTATTGAAAAGTTGTACCAGATGTAATCTTGTTGATTGCTCTACTAGCTATACACATTCTCCATGACCCATCTTTCTTAGGTGTTAATAATGTTGATGGCACATGGGTTTAGACTCTCCTTGATGTGTCTTCTTTGCAACAAGTCACCTCATATTCTTTAAGGTTCACATTTTCCTTTGGACTCATTCGATAATGAGGCAAGTTGGGTAAACAAGCTCTTGGAATCAATTCAATTTGATGTTGGATGTCTCTCAAAGGTGGTAATCAAGATCTAGTCGGTAGTTCTTCAGGAAAGATGTCTTGAAACTCTTCAATCAGCCTTTTCACTTCAGTTGGTAATTTAATGACCCATCGAGGCGAGTTTTGAGAGGCAGTGGCTAATACAAAGCAACATTGCTAACTCTTAGCACACTCCTTAAGAAAAGTACCCTTGTTTGCTACAAACAGCAAATGTACTTCTCGAGCCATCCAAGCGATTGTTTATTTGTTCAGCTGCCCAAGCGAATTTCAGTAGTGTCAGCACATATTTCACCTTATTCTTGATAAAAACATGTATTCTTCCTTCCGTAATGTTTCACATCATGGTCAAATTACCATAGTCTCCCTAGCAGAATGTTACATACATCCATCTCCACGATAACATAATATATATTATCTTCATATCTTCTAAGTGTGATTGGCACACAGAATCTTTTTTTACCTTCACCTCTCCCACATTTTTTTATACAATTCCAGGTGTGCTTCAAGAATCAATCCAAACTTCTTCACTATTTTTTGATTTATGATATTCTATTGCTTCCACTATTAACAATCAAACTACATTTTTCTCCTTGCATAAGACACATTGATCTAAAAAGTTGGTTACGTTACCCTTGGTCTATTTTGTTAGACATCAGCAACCTTTGTATAACATAAACAATATGACCTTCAGCTACATCTCCTCCTTTAAGAGACTCACAATAAACCTCTTTAGCATCTTCTTTAGAGTCCTCCTCTTCATCATATCTCTCATTTATATGAATAAATTTCCTCTTATGACATTCATTTGACCAATGACCAGGCTCATTCCATCAAAAACATTCGAAAGGAGCTAGTTTAGCATAAGGATTGTTAAGTTTGGCATGAGTTGAAGTCGAGGCGATAACTTGCATCCTCATTTCTCTAGTCGGCACTAATCTTATACTAGGCTTATTTCCACTTCCGCTTGCCACATGGTCTCCTCTTTCAGGCAGTCTTTAATAGTTCCGAGGTGAATTGAGCTCTCCCCCTTACTAATGATAATCTCTAGGCTGACTCAAATCCATCTCAGCCTTGAGCGCTAGATTTCGGACATCTTGAACGCTTAATATCATCGGCACTCCAATCTTCTCTCATGTGTTTACCCGTAACCCATTAAGATAATGAGATGTGCTTTGTACTTTTATCACGGTTAATCAAGCTTGTACATACAGCCTTAGGAACTAGTTGTGTATTCATGCACGCTTTTACCTCTTTGTAAACAAAGATTGTAAGATTGGTAAATATATTTCTCATAGTTAAGTGGTAAGAATCTTTCCCTCAACATTGCCTTCATCCTTTACCAAGATCTTATAGGTTCCCTTCCACTCCTCCTCCTTTCCTCATTACATTGTTCCCACCATACAGATGCTCCTCCCTTCAACCAGTAGGTCACTAACTTCACCTTCTTGTGATCAGGAACACTTGCATAATCAAAGAATCTCTCTACTTCTATCAACCAATCTAGGAATCCCTCTCTATTAAAATCACCACTATAGAATGGTATATCAACCTTGAGTTTGGAGGAATCATCCTCTATATACCTCCTTCCAAGTGGCTCCTCCGCGAACCATCTATCTTGCCACCTCCTCCCCATTATGGCTCTATAGCCACCTCATTTATAAAAGGGTACTTCCCTCCTTTAATCAAGTGGATTTCTATCCAAATATTCAAGATAGTCATCATCAATATTTTCCTACTCATCACCCCTAAAATTATTGTTAGGTATTGCTTGTTTCATCCTTGGGTGTTGTTGATATCCAGGATTCCTTAGCGACACATGTAGCGGTACATGGGGTATGCACATGATTTCCTCCTCTACTCTCGAATTTGGATTCACCACTTATCCTTGTGATTGTTGCACTTGACCTTGGACTATATTCTCTTCCAAGTAGGGTACTCC
>CATIWQ010355020.1:0-19844 GCA_949673415.1 Euphorbia schlechtendalii
ATAATTTTATAATATAAACACTATAGTTTTAGTCATTTTTATACTTCATATAAAAGATTTCACGTGGTATGTAGTTGTTTTTTATGCAAATGCAGATACTAGGTAAATCTTGGGAGTAAAATGAACTAAAGTGGAATTCTACGAAAAAAAAGTGAAAAAGGTGCAAAATGATGCGTGGAACTTGAAGATTTAGCTTAGAATCGAAGCTGTCGAAGATCAGTGAAGTTACAAGGAGATATCTGAAGAAAACTCAATTCATGGTCGCGACAATACCTTGCGGTCGCGACCTGTTCACTTCAGAAACCAAAAATTTGCCAATCAAAGATTCACGATCGTGAATCACATATCGCGGTCGTGACATGGACGGTTTTCTGGTATTATCTTCTTAACTATCAACTGCCAGATAAGTATGATCAACCGCCATCAACTACCAACGAAAAGACACTTATCAGGAGTCAACCAATCATAAAAAGGTGCCTATCCATTATGATTGAAGAGATGCAATCTTTCACCAATGGATGTGACTCTTCATTTGGATAGATGCAACCCTTTAAACTCTATAAATAGGGCTCCAAATCCTCAACAATTTCGTGTGGTATGCCTTCAATGCAATAAAGGAAGTGCAGAGAAAAAAGAGTGCAAATATAGTGTGTGTATAGTTAGATTTGCTACATTCTTAAAGTGTTAGTGAGAAAATGTTTAAGTGATTTGAATCCTTGTTTCGATCACTAGAATTCTCTACATTCTCGAGCGATTGTTGTATAAGCGTGCTTGCAAATCACTTATCAATAAAAGTTTTCATTCTTCAATATTTGTTTGTTCGATATTCGCAAAGAATAGCATCCTAGCAGAGGTTCTATACGGGCTGAGACCGAATTCAAAGCAGACGCAGGAATTGTGGGAATTAACAACTCCCATTAAAGAGTGGATACGGTTTGATCAACTTTAGCTTTCACTTGCATACAACTTTGCTTTGCTTTCTACTTATACTTTCTATTTCAAAGTTTATGATATGTCTATGTGTCATAATGCGTATTTGGTGCTAAGTCTTTTATGTTAATCAAGTTATATGCTTTGGCGTTAATTTTAAGAGTAGTTTCGGGGTTAACAATATCGTGTATAATCAGTGGATCTGTGATATAACGCTGTTTAGTGAGCCAACATTTTTGGAATGGTAACTTGCTAAATGTGGCTATGTGAGAGCGACCCGTACTAAGCATAGTATTGATGTTGTCCAGGTTTTCATAATTTTCTTAATTCGTTTGCTCTAGACTTAGAAAAGTCATTTCATGTGTTGCTCTGCTATGAATAATTGAATATCTGAGTGTCTAGAATCGATTATGTTAAATTATTCTAGTGACTGTAATAACTTTGTTGAACTTGCATGTTTTCTTTGCTATACTTATTTCGAAGAAAAATCTATATATTAAAATCTCTAATCTCCCATGCATATATCTATTCATTCTTCATTCTAATCCTCCCAACTAAAATCTAAAAAATATTTTATTTTCTTTATTTCGTCTTCCCTATTTGATCTTTAGAGCTAGTCCTTCCCTGTGGGATCGATATCTTTTAAAACTACATCGCAACTGTATACTTGCAGTTATCATCATTTTTCTATTTGATAAGAGGTACAGACAAAACCTATACTTTACGTGAACAAGTTTTTGGCGCCGTTGATATTTAGCCAAACTCTTCGTGTAAAAGTTATTAAACTTATCAGTAGAAAAGTGGCGAACACCTAACAACTCAAATTACATTCCTAGTGGATACATAAATGCAGATTATGGAAGGGAAAAGCTCGAAAGGAAAAACACCACTAGAGGATGTCATTTCCTTGGAGAATCTCTTGTCTCTTAGTTGTGAGCATGGAATTTTGTAGGAACTCGCGCGTTCGATGATGACTTCTTTTCGAGATTTAATCATTGAATCACACAATTTTCAATTATCCAACGATCTTCAAATGAGAGTTCCCCTCGTTACTAAATTTTTTAAGGACTTAAATTAATGTTTTTAAGGACTTGGAAAAATTAGACTTTGTACAAATTGATTAAAGATTTTTTGTAATTATTTAATAAAAATAGAAAAAAATTAATTAAGAAATAAAAAAAATATATATATATATATAAATAATGATAACAAAAAATAATAAAATAAAATATAAAAATCAGGGCTAGCTGGTGCTAGCAAGGCCAGCACCGGCCTTGCCATTTTCCGGCGAGGACACCCCTTCTCGTTGGAGTTTTGAGTCCCGAAAATGTTGGGAAACTTCCCCTATAAATAGTACAGAATTTTCAATGATAGAGACCAAAAATTTTCAGCAAAAAAAGATAAAGAGTACTTTGGTTTTTTCTTAACAATGATGCTTTTTCTATATAAAATTATTTTTGAATTAAAGAACATGTTTTAATTCTGAATCTATTTTTTAAATTAATTTATCACATTACCAAAACTAAAGATGAACGAGGAACGCTCTCAGGGATCAAGAAGACATATCGAAGTGGATTCGTTCTAAAATGGTAAGCCTTTGAGTTCCTAAAGTTGCTTCTTCTTGTGTTTTTTGTATTTTATTTTATTCTACATGTTGGCCTAGGATTAATTCTATATTCTTTTATTATGTAATTTTTATTTTTATCATGTAATCCTTATTCCTCCTTTTCTATTTTTTTTTATTTAATAATTTATGGAGATTCTTGTAAGAATACCCCCACGAAGGGAATAAAAAATTATTCCTGGATAACAGTCCTCACATTTTTACCATGCGAGCAATTTCACTAATTAAAATGAGCAACCTATGGGTTAATAAATTAATCCTTCTGTTTCTAAATAAGATATTTTCACTCGTCGATGTTTTAATTAGGCCACACGAGCCTCGCTAAAATGAAATCAAACATACATGCAAATGTTGTGCTATATCTTTTGCTAACCTTTGTGGATGCATGTAGATTAGGTTAGATGTATGATTAGGATTTTCATTTTCCCTCGAGTATTGCAATTTCATTTTTTTGAGAAAATGTAATTAATAGATTAGGCATGTGGTTGTATCCCCCGAGGTTTTGTAATTTTTAATATTTACTTTTTCGCATTTATATACTACTTTATATATGGATTTACTTCTTTCCGCATGCGTGTTAAATCATACATTATAAACACGAAAATGACTTAAGTATGAATATGCATAATTAAGAAATGCGGTTATCTGTAGATGTAATATAATGTGATCCTATAAGAAGTAAACAACTTATCTTGAAACCTGAATCTCTGTATCTTAGTGGGCCATCCCCTAGACATTAAGCCTCACAGAACTTTAATTCCTAGAAGAGCTAATCTAGGTGGCGACTCAAGACTAAGAGATGGAAGATTCAGGTTTTGACGATCTGATTCGTTTTCGCTTTCTCTTTCAAACCATCGGGTGCTCAATCCGATATTTTATTTTCACAATAACACACCGGTGGACCACGCCTCTCATCTTAGAGCGCTCTTAGCTCATTGCATCTATGTCGTCCGCTCACAGTGGGGACTTCGTAGGGAAATTTTCTTAAACTTATTTTTCCGAACGTTTTAGATCTTGGATAAGTGCCTAAAACCATTGATCACATTATTTCGTATTTTCTTAATTATGACATATTCATAATGTCGCATTGCAATAGAGGGGATTAGCCCATAAGTCTAAGGTACCTCATTACCGTGAAGCTTTCTCTTGTACTCATCTGCCTCCCTAAGAAAAGATAGTACTTGAGTGAGTGGAGCACTTATTGCCATATCACATGTACCTCCCTCGTTAGAACCCATTTGGGGAGAGGCTTGAAGTGTATTTTAGTGCAATAAGAACCTTCTACATTAGCAACCCAAAAGCAAACCTCATGTAGATAAGCCATACGCATTTTCCTTAGGGTGTTACCCAACAAACGATCATGCATTATATTTTTTGCAGGTGTGCTCCTTAGTGCCCTCGTGGTACTAAGATGAACCAAACTTAGGATAGAGACTAGCCAAAAACCCTACACGCGGGACTTGTATGGTTAGAAGTTGAACATTGCATGCTATATGCTACGTGTTTACTACTTTTGATTCATCATGCATTATGCAAACAATGAATCTTAATGCAGACACTTGAAAAAGCACACTCATGATATTAAAACAATATATAATGATCATATCACATCATGATACTTATTTGGTGTCACTTATATTTAGGATTAGTCGAAACCTGAGATCGTGTCACTCTAGGATAACATGAAACCAGTTAGATTCATAAAAAATCATTTACCCCTTTTTAGCATGATATCCACATGATATCCGACTCTTAGCCTGTATAGGGCAAACATACCTTTATACCCAAATTTTCACGCGATGCCCACTTGGTGTCTGATTCATAAGCCCACACGGGGTAATTACACACACTAAATAGCCTAAACGGGGTAAATACGAACCCAAGCTATGTTTTTCCCACATCATGTGATATCCCTGTTGATATCAAAACCTAAGCCCACATGGGGCAAACTCATTACATGCTATATGCTACGTGTTTACTACTTTTGATTCATCATGCATTATGCTAACAATGAATCTTAAAGCAGACACTTGGAAAAGCACACTCATGATATTAAAACAATATATAATGAACATATCACATCATGATACCTATTTAGTGTCACTCATATTTAAGATTAGTCAAAACCTGAGATCGTGTCACTCTAGGATAACATGAAACAAGTTAAATTCATGAAAGATCATTTACCCCTTTTTAACATGATATCCACATGATATCTGACTCTTAGCCTGTATAAGGCAAACATACCTTTATACCCAAATTTTCACGCGATGCCTACTTGGCGTCCGATTCATAAGCCCACACGGGGTAATTACACACACTAAATAGCCTAAATGGGGTAAATACGAACCCAAGCTATGTTTTCCCCACATCTTTTGATATCCCTGTTGATATCTAAACCTAAGTCCACATGGGGCAAACTCATTACCAATATTCGAGGTGTATTACTCACCCAAACAATCCGCCCGCAAGGGGCAATAACTCATGCATCACCACATACCTTTTTAATATTGATGACCACACCGACATCCGAGACTCTGCCCTAATCAGGTAAAAGAACCAAAGCATCCATTTAATGGCTACATACAATAGTTATTTTCATACACTTTATATTTTATGTAATTTCATTAGGGTATGTCGCACTACTTACCTGAAATTAATTGAAAATTTTCATTTCATGAGATCTAGTCATAGTACAAAATCTCAAATTATCAACCTATTACCGCACGGGTAACTGGGTCACCGAATCACATTTACAATACATCATTCTTGTCACGCTGTCACACAGACAATGTATGGATCTCAAATCCACTTCTAGGGGCTGGACTTTCATTTTTTTCATTTTTATCACCCTAACCCCATTTGTTTCAAATGGATTGACAAACAAGTTATCTATCTCGCATCATGGCACGTTAACCCATTGTGTATGCAGCCATAACATTAACATTTCATGCATCTACCACTCATCATGATCTAATGTGCATGACCTGATGATCTTCCTATGTACCTCAGCTGGGAAAAATCCTGCTCACCCAAAGGCTTGGGAAAAGGCCTTCTCACCGCTTACTCCACATTTCTTTGATCGTGGCCACTCTGGAGGGGGTTCCATACATTGATTCTAATGAAGACTCGAGTTTAAAATTAGGCTGGTTCATTCTATTCAGTTTCGTTCAGATTAATAGTATGGCCAACTTGCAAGAAGAGAACAAGGGGGATGAACAAACTCTTTTGGCGGGACAGAATCTGCAAACAAATCAATAGTAGATGAGCGTCGAGATTGTAACTACTATGAATGCTTTTGCAAATAGTGATTATTTTGTGTCACTCATCAATCATCATGCTTGGTCTGGTCAACTCGAGGAGAGGGCTAATGATGTGGTGTCCAATCCAGATATCACTTTCAATATTGGTGGTGCGGTCATACCTGGGGGACCCTCTTCCTCTAATGTAGTGTTCCCTATCCGCACCACTATTGCACCCACCTATTACCAGTTTGGGGTAGGCAAGGCCAGCCGTAAGTTGGTCAATCTGGATACAACTTCACAACCTCTTCTAAGCCACAAGTTAGTAGTTAGTTCTTCCTAGGATAGCCAGGCTAGACATCTTTTGCACCAAGGGTAGTGGGGTAAATAGAAATCAAGCCCTCTTCTAGCTATATTCCATTTGTTCAAAGGGTGGCTCAACCTTCACTTCTGAGTTGGAACATGCTAATGTCCTCATAGTTTCAATCCATGCCCTCTTAGATGTTTCAGGGCCGGGGGTAGTACGGTCAGGGAAGTCAGTACGGTGGCTACTCGGGAGTTGGGAATAATATCCACCAGCAACCGGGAATGGTAGAGTTATGATAGCAATTCTTAGCCACCCACGATGGTCACCATATGCAAGGCTAATTGAATATGTTCCCGGTATAGTCAGTGGTTAGAGATGAGGATACTTTACCACCAAATTTAGCGATACCGCAGATCAAGAAATACATAGGCACCATAGACCCCCACGCTCACCTGGTGCATTACCAGAACGTGATGAGGGCCTTGAAAGTGAATGATTGAATGATGGCCAAACTCTTTAGTGTTACTCTTGGCAGTCTTGCTAAGGAGTGGTATAGTCATCTTCCTATCGACATAGCTTATGATTGGGGTCATCTCTCCCAAACCATGATTCATCATTATGGCTTCAACACCCTTATGATCACCGTGATGCAGAACCTGGAGGTATTGAGGCAGAAACAAGGTGAAAATTTCAAGTCTTACTTCGAGCGCTGGATGGCCACACAGGTCAGGCTTCAGGCTCGCTTGAGTTTGCCAGAAATGATTATGAAGCTACTAAATGGTAAACTACCATGTAATAGGAAAAGGCTTGGGTTGGAAACTTTTCACAACTACTAGTAGGTGTTTATTAGGGCCGAGAAGGTAGAGCGTTATAAAGCTATGGATGAAGTGACAAGGTAGCTAGTTAGCAAGCCCTGGTACAAGAAAAGTGAGTCTCATAATGTGCATGTTAAGATGAAGCAGCTTGCAGTTCAGTTTGTGCAGGCAAAAAATGTGGCTGTTGTTCGGATATCTAAGGAGGAATACAACAAAATTTCCCCTACACTGCCAATCTTGGATTCCTATTCACCAAGCTACGAGAGCTCAAGCAGATGGAGAGCTTGAAGAAGTATGTTCCTCCCATGCCCGAAGATAAAAATAATTTCTATAGCTACCATGTCATTGTGATGCATAGAATGAAACAATTGCAAGGAACTATTGAAGGCCATTTAGAAATTGGTGGATGAAAAAATCATTCACGAGCTGGCCCTTAAGCTTAGAACCAAGACAAACCCTTTGCCAAACTTTGAGGCAAAGTTGGTAATGATCAACTCTATAATGGAGGAAAAGAGGGTGCTGAAATGCATGTCCAAAAGCTTAGAGGAGTTTGTGATGGTAATCGGAACCTGGATTGATCTAGACCATGTTTTGAGGATGGTAGAGGAGGAATCAAGTCACCATGGATTTGGAGGTGAGATTGAGGTATCCGAGGTTAACCTAGTTGGGATGTCAGTTTTTGCAGGAAACAAACCAACATCGCTTCGCCTAGGGAGTGTTTTATCAAGAGAAGTAGCACCTAGTGGGAACAACCAGTATGTGATGGTGTTGGGTGAGGAATGGACCTAGATGTAGTCATGGATACATTCGAGGTGGAATCGAGTAACCGAGAGGTTGTGCATCGGGAAAAAGTTTTGAGAACTAGCTTCAATTTGGCTGGTATGTCTATGTTTAATGGGAATGACTCGCCATCTTCCCACATTTCCAAAATTTACACTTTGTGCTGAGCGCAAGGCCTTGCATTGATAGTGATGGCCACGCTATTCCCCTATTCTCTGGCAGGAGTGGCAAGCTAATTGTATGAATTATAGTCAGAGCCAGTGAAGAGCACATGAAACAACATCACTGCAGAGTTCCAGTTAGAGTTTTCATTCCTTGAATGACCAACGCAATGCATGCTAGATTTGCTTGCATGCAAATAAAGAGGCAACGAACCATTCATGAGCTATCTAAGATAGTGAATGCTCATTTATGTAGTGATGCCGACAAGACCGACCAAGCAAGCTGGTGTTCAGTTGATGATAGAGGGACCACATAATTGGTACCGCTATCATTGTATAAGCTGATAGTCTTATCTTTTGATGAATTATTGTATCATGCCCATCATCTAGACATATAATGGGTTACTAGGGTTTCGTAACATTCTAGCATTGGGGTCGGGGATACCCTCCAATTTGATCTTTGAAATGCTATCAAGATCCAATCCTAGGGTGAATGCGTTAACTGATGATGGATAAAACATGGAGGTGGATTTATTGATAGAAGTTTTCTCAAAGGAGAGGGTCAAATCCTGAGGGGATGTAATGGAAGTAGACTCTAAGAAAATGCCGAAGAGAGTACCGATTGACGTGGATGCTTTTATTCTTAAGTCTAGTAGAAACAAGAAACTAGATGATGGAGTCTCTGTGGATGGTAAGACTATCGTATACTGGAAGAGACCAATCAACCTAGACACTTACCAGTTGAAAGGATCTCGAGTCAAATTTGATGATTGTTATGACTAGTATGCATGGATGAATTCGACTGAGATGAGGGTGATTGAAGAAGGGGTATTGAGGGTTATCCACAATGGAAGGGTCTTTCAAAGGGAGGAAGTCGTAAAGCTCAACAACTCTGCTCTCGACGAGATCACCAAGGAGTAACCTGAACCACTGCTCCCTTCGAAGGTGGACGAAGATGACCTGGATGTGGACCCCCTAGTAAACCAACTAAAGGAACTCAAGCAAAATACAACATTTGGAAGTTGCTTGAGATTTCTCAAAGACACAGGATGGGCCTGGTAAAAAGGCTGATGGAGATGCATGGAACGCCCACAACATCAGTAGTAGAGATGTGCACTGTGATCAGGGAGGGGATTACTTTCGGCCAACTACCAGCTATAATATTTGATTAGTTGGAGTTGCCGCGAGAGCTTGGAGTACACAATAGAACAAACTTAAATCAAGTTGCAAATTTTTAATCGAGTAATCCCCTATGTGATGGTTGATGACTGGTCGGCTTTAAACCTATGCCCACTTAAAGTCCTACCCCACTTAGGATTGCGAGAAGATATGCTAAGAAAGTCCAATACTGTAATTCGGGCTTATGATAATTCAAAGAGGGGCGTGGTCGAGACTTTTGAAGTAGAAGTCACTGTCGAAGGAGTAACCTCCAAAGTCAAGTTCATGGTACTAGACATTCCAGTAACCTATTCTCTACTGCTGGGTCGGCCATGGATTCACACCCTAGGTACAATCCCATCTACCATGCACCAAAAAATCAAGCTCATTCATAATGGGCATCTATCATGGTGGCCGCTGCGTTTGATGAAAGGGAAGCATAAGGGCTCAGAGTGGCAATGGCAACTGAAGAGAAGAAGAAAAGGTGCAAATCTCCAAAGGGGTACCTTTATTTCCTTGGAAACTTGACGATGCTAATGAAGAAGTAGGGCTTCATCCCAAGAAGAGGACTGGCAAACACCATCGAGGAATTATAAGGGCCATTAATCTTGTTCTACTCAACCCCAGACTGGGTTTGGCCCTAAATCGGAAGATGAAAAAGCACAAGAGGCCATTATTTTATAACATGGTGAGCGTCTGTGAAGCCGAGGGGAACAAGGCATACCTAGGGGATCTAGAGCCTTTAATTTTGAATGGAGCGAAGGCTAGAGGGTTCCAGATTTTCAACAATGTATTCAACTTCACGGCTGGCAAGTTGATTGAGCTGCTAGAAGAACCCCTGTTACCTGAAGAGGAGTCAATTCTTGCATTGGAAAGGACTACAGATTAGAGTGAGTGTTCGAACATCCAGTTTGAATACCGAGAAAGAGGAGGACCTCAAAGATTCCATCGCTGCATTTACAAAGGTTATTGCTAAGTTGATGAAGAAAAAAAGTGATACCCAAGATTAGGCTGTGACAGATACAGTCAAACTACTGGAGGAGAAGATGGCTCAGGCCATGCTAGAGGAAGAGGTGGTTCCCGACACACCTTCACCAGTCACGATAACTAAAGACCCTCCGCATGTTGAGGGAGAAAATGATGATGTACTTTTAAACATTCTCGATGTTTTTGACATGAACAATTTCGCCTATGTGGCAAACTCAATGAAATACAATGATTTTACTTACTTGTTTAATGTTCTGCAAGATGGCACCATGCATTCATATGATCATATACATAACGTCCTTAACATTCATGACACATTAATAAATGAGGTTAATTTGGTACAAATGAATGACCAAAAATGGTGACAATTTCCATCTATTTGACTGTTGATGAAAAAGAGAGATAATAAATGTACTTAGATGTCACGTGGTAGTCTTTGCTTGGTGATATGATGACATGCCTAGGGTTGATTGATAAATTACAAAGCATCATATCTAACTGACTCTCGGATCAGACCAATCAAGAAGAAGCTACGCAGCCTAAGACCTGAATGGGCAAAAAAGGTTAAGGTAGAATTAGCAAAGCAAATCGAGGACTAGTTTCTGGAAGTAGTCGAATACCCTACATGGTTGGCCAACATCATCTTATTAGTGAAGAAGGATGGTAAGGTTAGAGTCCACATGAATTCAAAGATCTAAATAAAGCCTCCCCAAAGGATGACTTCCCCTAACCCACATAGATGTTTTAGTCGATAGTGTAGCTATAGAAACTATGTACTCTTTTATGGACAGATTTTAAGGTTACAACCAGATCCTAATGCCCATAATGGACAAGGTTAAGAGGGCTTTCATCACAAGATGGGGCGTGTACTTTCAGAAGGTGATGCCATTTGGGTTAAAAAATGCCAGGGTAACATACCAGCAAGCTGTGACTACTTTCCTTCATGATATGATCCATAAGGAGGTCGAAGTCTACGTGAACGATATGCTTTCTAAATCCCATATCAGAGAAGAGCACCTGGTTGTGTTGGACAGGTTTCTTACCAGGATCGAGAAGTAAAATCTATGTTTGAACCCGAAGAAGTGTGTATTCGGGGTGATTTTCGGGAAATTTCTAAGCCACATAATCAGCTAGAAAGGAATCAAAATGAACCTTGACAAAAGCTGAGAAATCAAAGAAATTCCTACACTAAAAGCGGAAATAGGAGTCCGTTCTTTCTGGGATCCCTATAGTATGTTAGCAGATTCATAGCCAGGCTCACCACAATCTGTGAAATGATATTTAAGTTATTACAAAAGGACCAACCAATGGTTTGGAATGATTAATGTAGAATACTTTTGACATAATTAAGCAATACTTGATAAATCCAGCAATCCTTCACCCACTAGTACCTGGAAAGGCGCTGATTCTATACCTAGCAATCAAAGAGTCATCTGTAGGAGCTATGATCATCTAAGAACATGAAGATAGGAGTGATAATGTGGTCTACTATCTAAGAAAGAGATTACTCGAATATGAGTCACGATACACTTTGGTGGAGAAAATTTATACAACGATGGTTTGGCTAATAAGGAAGCTACACCATTACTTTCAATCCTACAGAATCCAAGCAGTCATAAAGATCTATTTGATGAAATACCTATGTCAATCACCAACCCTAGCCGGGAAACTCTCATGGTGGTTACTCCAGTTGTCGGAATTCGATGTTGAGTATATAAACAAGAAAGTAATCAAGGGATGAGCTATCCCAAAGTAATCAACCATTAGAATCTTATTATCTCAAAGATATAGACTTCCCATACGAACAATTGGCACTCATAGAAGAAGTCCTAAAAGAATGGAAAATGTTCTTCGATGGCACGATGAATAGAAGTGGGGCTGGTCTAGGTGCTGGTTTGATAACTCCACAAACCGAGGTCATAACATTGTCAAAATGCTTAGAGTTCCCAGTATCGAAAAATGGCACAGAATATGAAGCATGTCTGTTTGGGTTAGAGGCTCTCAGGAAAGTTCAGGTGAAAGAAGTTTCAGTAGTTGGAGACTCTGCATTAGTTATCAAACAAGTGAATAGAGATTGGGAAATCAGAGAAGAATCGCTTTATCCCTATGTGGATGTTGTTTGGAAGACATCTCAAAAGTTCACGAAATGTGTTTTCAAACACGTGATGAGGGATGAAAACCAAATGGCAAATGCACTCGCTACACTAGTATCAATGTGGGAAGGTCCATAGGTCTAGCCAATAAAGTGAGTTATCCTCCATACAGCTAAAGAACCGTTCTACTCTCGACTAGTGGAAACAGAGGATAAATAAGCCACTGGCAGTTGGTTCCTCCACATTGAGAAGTTCATACAAATAGGAGAATATCTAGTTGGAGTAATGGACTTAGAGCGCACCTCCTTGCGATGGTTAGTAGTGCAATTTAGATTAATCGATGGTGATTTATTCAAGCAAGCATTTGAAGGATTAATGTTAAGATGTCTTACTGAAAAAGAGGCACTGTTGGTCATCCAACGAATGCATGTGGGAGATTGGGGACCCCACATGAATGGGTTGGCTTTGGCAAAGAAAATTCAATGTTAAGGCTATTTTTGGATGACGATGGTCTCAAATTGCGTGGTAGCAGTTAGAAAATGCCACGAATGCCAAATCTACAGGGATATTAGACATCTACCCCCATCCAAACTTCATAGCTTATCTACTCCATGGCCATTCTCATTGTGGGGCATCAACATCATTGGCGAAATTCGGCCTAGTTTGACTAATGGACATCGGTTTATTGTGGTATCGGTCGACTACTTTTCGTTAAGAATATTACCAAGTCTTACACTAATTTCACTGCTAAGAAGATGGACAAATTCATAGAAATGCATTTCTTCACTCGCTATGGTATCCTGTATCACATTGTATCTGATAATGAGGTTCAGTTTAAAGGCTCTACAGCAGATTTGGTAGAAAAGTAGAATCAAGCACCATCGTTCATCACCTTACAACCCACAAGCCAACAAGGTTGTAGAAGCAGCCAACAAATCAATCAAGAAAATTTTGAGAAAAATGGTAGCCGCCTATGGAGATTGGGCTGATAAACTGCCATTTGTAGTCAGGGGTACAGAAATAATGTCAAACCCCTACTTATCAGAACTTGTTCTCGCGAGTCCAAGAAGCGAAATTAAAGTAATTAGAATGGGCAAGGGCTAGATTTGAGCAGCTAAATATGATAGATGAACAGTGTTTGAAGGTATTAGATCACCTACATATGTATCAATAATGAATGACTAGGGCATACAATAACTGGGTTAAGTTTAGTAACCAACCTTTAAAGTAGGAGATTAGGTCTTGAAGTAAATAAGACCATCGAATGTGGATGTTCGGGAGAAGTTTCATCCAAATTGGGAAGGTCTTTAAGTCGTGAAGAAGATCTTAAGCAAGGGAGCCATGAAAATCATGGGCATGGATGGAGATGAATTCCTTAACCCAATTATCCAAGATAGGCTCAAGCGCTACCACATTTAGGGTCAAAAGAAATAAATTAGAAAAAGCAGAACACAAAAAAGAGAATACAATGTGAAATGTTAGTCAGTCAGTTGGCACTTGGCTATGTGGCCAACAATTAGGACCTTTCTTTATAAAAGAAATAATTAAAGTTCAGTGAGATGAAAACCCGTAAAGGGTAACTCAAGAAAAAATTAGGGCTCTATGAGTAATAGAGAGACCACGAGTTAGAAAACATGTTTTAGGCTAACTGGTGGTAGGATTCAAATCGTTGGAAAATTTGTACCCTCTTTAAAATCATTAATGAAACATTATTATTGTTGTAAGATTTATGTTTATGTTGTATGGGTGTATGCATGCGGAATATCAAAAGTAAACATAAGTTCTAATCAGAAAAAATTCGAAAAGTCTCACAATGTCAAAAACAAATCAAATGCATAGTCTAGAAAACGAATGTTAAAGTCTATGAAAAAGAAATATAGGTGATCTAATGGTTCCAATCATTCCACCGGAATGCTTTCTTGACATATGAGGCAAGGGGTCCAAACCATCCTCGTCTCTCTCCCACTCGTGTGACACCCTAGGATGCTGGTCGGCATTCAGAAGACTTCTGATCTCGCCCAGCCACCCGTGATAAAACTCATCAGTATCATTGGTCTCTGGGGTACGTTAATCAAAATCAATAATAGTAGCACGCGCCCATAGTCCTTGTATAGCACCCGATGTGTTAGGACCGAACTCATGGAAGCGAGTGGAACATAGTACCTAAGAACTCACTGTTGATGCCCATACTGCCTACATAAGTGGGAAGGAGAATGGGAGGTGGTGCCAATAAGCCCATCAGCAGTACGCCCGAGTCATGCTTGTTTGTAGCAATGAAAGTAATATCTAAACATGGACTAAGCTAGCGGATTTCAGAAGCTCAATAAGGATGCAAAATCTTGACCCAAGTATCCTCACTTAGTGTACGGTGGTCCTTCCTGATGAATCCTCGGGGACCATAATGTGAAGGAAGATATCATGCCTTCCCAAAAGAGGGTCCCAGTTAAGCAATGCTTCTCCAACAGCCACACCTACAAGAATTTCATTCAAATAAGAGAATGAAATTCATGAGGACAAAGGTCTAGAAGATATACCTCGAGTAAAGCAAAGTGCTCACCCACTAATTTCAGGTTCACTATAGCAGCATCAATGTGAACCAAGCTCTTCGCTAAAGCTAAAGTCTTAGGAGAAAGACCTATGGAAAGTGGATCGATAACCGATAGCAAGTGGAATGAGCCAACTGGTCCAACACAACTAATGAACTCTGCTAAGAGAAGTAGGGCCACCATGGAAGGCCATACAAGATGGGAGCTGGGCATGGTCTCACACTAGCTGAGGATAGTTTCAACTTGAAAACCTTCGACGTTGGGAGGGGTAGATAAAAAACGCTTGGTTGATTCTAAACTCCAAAACACTCGCAACTTATCTTCTGCTCCAAATTGGATTGAAAGAAATGCAAAGAAAAGCCTCACTAGGAACAAGGGAGTTGTATTCTTCGAAAAAAGAAGCCCTAGTATAGCATGCTACTCCTCGACTAAGGGGAAAATCTCAAGGTCAACAAAGTGGAAGACGTGAGTGGCCGGGTCCTAGAATTTTAGAGCAGCATGGACAAAGGCCGTATTCATGGGCCTAGCGGTGAGGTATTGAAGACCTCGCAACCCAAACTCATTTAGCCTTTGCCAATCAAGCTTTCAGGTGGTGCGTAGAAAAGCCCTAAGTCTCTTACTATGCATCCACATTAGTAAAAATCAAAGGAAATCCCTCAAGATCGGTGTTGCCTACACACAATAACAAGAACATTAGCATACTACATTTATTCATAGATACACACAAACATTGACAACAAACAAACATTCATCTTCATAAAAAAAAGTGCAACAAGTAAAGACCTGTCACGTAACAGCCAAAGTCTAGTTCTTTTTTTTATAAAGTTTGAGTTTAGAAGTTCTACAAGACTATCTAAAAGTTTGAAAAGAAAAGAAGACCGAAAAAGATCCTAAGCATGCATCGCCTATCAGTTCCCTCCACCCATCGGATCTCTAGGTTCCATAGTAGCAATCTCATAATCCTCCGGGTGCAGGCTCCTAAAGGCACCCGCTGTAGGCCCATGAGCAGGAGTAGGTTGGGGAGCATCGAGAAAGGAAATGTTCCACTCAAGCGAAAGCATCGGCTGGACGTTAGGCTCTCTGATCAGGGAAGAAAGATCAAAGGATAGGAGGTTCATTATGGCAGCCCTGGCTCGTTCCTCCTCCTCTCAAACTCGGGCGGACTCAACGGTCTGCCGCATCAACTCCTGATACTGGCCATCCAAACCCTAATAATGGGCATCCAGGTCCCGATGATGGACATCCAAATACTGATGGCTAGTATCCTGGCCTTGATAGTGGGTATTCAGGTCTTGATGACTGATGTCCAACTCTTAGAAGCGATGCTTGAGCTCTCAATAATACTTCTTGTAATCAGCACCCCTCGTTGCCAGTGCTTACAATCATCATGACATACGAAATTCACAATCACATACATCAAGCATAAGATATAATTCATTATGCATGCATTACAAATCACAATAAATAGGGTAAGAAAGAATATATAACAGCGCGACTCTATCCTATGCTAGCATCATGTCCCTCATGGTGAGGGAATGTCGATCCACCCATTCCATTTCCTCTTAAGCGAACTACAGTCAGAATAAAAAAATGAACATAAAATTTTTGAAACCAATACTCTATGTTTAAGAATGAATCATTTAATCAAATGTTTACAAGGGTGGCGTCAGAAAGGTCGAAAGAGAGTGTGTGGAGGTTCCGAGGGAAAGATATATGTGCCTCCACTCCCAGGAAGTCCATCAAGTAGAAGTTCGTGTCTAGAGGTTTTGTTAGCCTCCCCTCAATGATACCCGAGGAAGCACAGCTCGGACCTTCGGTAGAGGCATTCGAATCAGGGACCCAAGCTCTCTTTCAGGTAGCCTCCTGTAATAATAAATAGCAGTAAAAATTAAAATTAATAAAAGATGGAAACATTTAATCTAGTATGACTCTAATACTTGACAGCCCACACCGTACCGCTAGCACCGGTAACAGGACCACCTATTCCCTGATCATGCAGCTAAGCACGAGGCTGATAAACAATAGCTTGGATCGTAGGGTGAAACAAGATCAGCATGTACCGGATAAGGGCCTCGTAATCGCCATGCTAACAAAACACGCACAACCCTTGCTCCTCGAAAAATAGCTACCTCTCCTCTTGATCTATGATCACAAGATGCGCCCAGAATAGTATGGTAGGAGATGTAGGAATACGTCTATCAGTCACCAGCTTCGTCCACCAGAACTGTATACGGTTGCCCAAGTACCACTCACGAGACTTGGGACCCGTTAAAATAAAAAAGTTTCGGTCCACGTCCTTCCAAATCTCCTTCGCCATCCGATAGCTCGGGAGCCCCTTCCAAGCGTTACGATTGACTTGAAAATGCAATCAGCTCAAGTTAGGATCATTTTTTATAAAGGGAAAGGGAGTAATTTACTCAAAACAAAGTAAGACTCATCACTTGATCAAGGTTTAGATCACAGAGATAATCGTGATACTCCTTGAAGGATAAAACAAGAGATAAGTATACGATCAGTTAGTAAAAGCTGAAGGAAATCAACATATATTGACAACAAGCGAAACATACTTGAAGAATCATAGGGCAACATTGCAATGACTTACGATGTGTCCTCGTAGCCAGATCGAGGGCAAAATAGGTTTGAGCCAATATTGCTCAGGGTTAATTAAGGCCGCTAATACCATCAATGTTGCTCAAGTGAGGATTCAACCCATAGTTTACCAAACTATTCACAACCGGAAAGAAGGCCATGCTAAGCACTATGATGATGAAGGAGTGAACATAGAGTGGGATCTCCCTAGCCAAAATGGATGATCAACAGATCCAATAATCAACCAACTCACGATAAGGCAGTGCTCAACCACTAGGGCTGACTGTTCGCCACTTTTCTACTGATAAGTTTAATCTAATATGGTTTCAAAATCTCATGAACTGTTGGCTATCAACTGCGCCAAAAACTTGTTCACATATAAAACGTAGGTGTTGTCAATACCTCTTACCACATAGAAAAATGATGATAACTGCAAGTATACATTTGCGATGTAGTTTTAAAAGATATCGAACCCACAGGGAAGGAACCTGGTCTAAAGATAACTAGGGAAGCTTAAAAGTAAATAAAATAAAAATATATTAGAGATTTTTCTGTGTAGGAAGTTTAGAACGTAAAGTTGAGTAAATATAGATGTGATAGATTAGAGACTCTAAATAAATAGATTTTCACTACGAATAAGTTTAGCAGAGAAAACATGCAAGTTTAACAAAGTTGTTTTGACCCTCTAGATTATCTAACAAATTCGGTTCTAGATACTCAGATGTTCAATGATTCGCCGCAGAGCTACACATGAAATAACTTTTATAAGTCTAGCGTAAATGAGATAAGACAATTATGAAAACCTGGAAAACATCAATACTATGCTTAGTATGGGTCGCTCTCACATAGCCACATTTAGCAAGTTACTATTCTAAAAATGGTGGCTCACTAAACAACGTTATATTAAAGATCTAGTGATTATACACGATATTGTTAACCCCGAAACTACTATTAAAATTAAGGCCAATGCATATAACTTGATTAACATAAAAGACTTAGCATGAAATATGCATTATGAAACATAGACATATCATAAACTTCTAAAAAGAAAGTATAAGTAGAAAGCAAAGCAAAGTTGTAAGGTATGCAAGTGAAAGGTAATGTTGATCAAACAATATCCACTCTTTAATGGTAGTCGTCACTTCCCGCAATTCTTGCGTCTGCTTTGAATTCGGTCTCGGCCCCGTACAGAACCTCCGCTAGGATGCTATTCTTTGCAAATATCGAACAAACGAATATTGATGAATGAAAATTTTATTGATAAGTGATTTGCAAGTACGCTTACACAACAATCGCTCGAATATGTAGAGAAATCTAGTGATCGAAACAAGGAATCGAATAACTTAAACATTTTCTTGCTAACACTTAAGAACCTAGCGAATCTAACTAAACACACACTATATTTCTCTCTTTTTTTCTGCACTTAATGCCCACTGCCATTGCACACACAATGCTACATGAAATTGTGAAGATATGGAGCCCTAATTATAGAGTTTGAAGGGTTGCGTCTATCTAAATGAAGAGTCACATCCATTGGTGAAAGATTGCATCTCTTCAATGTGATTGGTTGAGAGGCTTTGATTTAATCCATAATGGATAGGCACCTTTTCATGATTGGTTGACTCCTGATGAATGTCTTTTCGTTGGTAGTTGATGGCGGTTGATCATACTTATCTGGCGGTTGGTAGTTAAGAAGATAATACTAGAAAAAAGTCCATGTCACTACCGCAATATGTGATTCGTGACCGTGAATCTTTTGTTGGTAGATTTCTATTTCTGAAGTGAACAGGTCACGACCACGAATGATTATCGCGACCGTGAATTGAGTTTTCTTCAGAAATCTCCTTATAACTTCAATGATCTTTGACAACTTCGATCCTAAGCCAAATCTTTAAGTTCCATGCATCTTTTTGCACCTTTTTCACTCTTTTTTCATAGAATTCCACTTTTGATCATTTTACTCCCAAGATTTACCTAGTATTTGCATTTGCATAAAAAAACAACTACATACCACGTGAAATCTTTTATATGAAGTATAAAAATGACTCAAACTATAGTGTTTATTGTGTGAAATTATCAGGATAATAAGTGTAATTATACACTTATCATACCCCCACACTTAACTTTTGCCTTGTCCTTAAGGTAAATTCAACAGAAGTGTATAAATTTGGTAAACAAGTTGTACCTTTTTGGTGAAAGATTATTGCAGAGAGTACCACATTCCACGTTGCAAAAGATTTCAAGTAGAAGTTCGAAATTTCCCATAAATTAGTAATGTGCAATTTATGTATCTCAGTTGCGTACCTTTGTTCATAGTGCAGAGTCTACCAAATAGTAATCTTTATATAAGCGTTATATGCATTCTCGAATATTACCTTCTCTTAAGTATAGTATAAAGTATGAAGGACATAGAAAGCACACTTTGATTAATTTCTCTCATGGCATTTTTAGGTAACCTAGGATGCAAAAACACTCACAGTGGTTGCATTTTATGCTCCATACCACTCTCCCCTTTTTTCAGTGGTTGCATTTTATGCTCCATACCACTCTCTCATTTTTTTTTCTTTTAAGCATATGTTTTTGAAGTACTTTGTACTTTGCACCCATTTTTC